>SNQJ01S0049880.1:26245-40939 GCA_010110895.2 Picea sitchensis | reverse complement strand
ATCGACTGATTTCCCAAATATGAAATAGATTGTTGGGCATGCATTGTATTCGAAGGACTTTGGAAAGGATTACCCCATGTCAGTCCTGTGGGGATAGGCATAGTAGTTTGTTCGGGGTTCCATTGATTGTGGAAAGAATTACCCTAGATCGACATTCTGGAGGATGGAACGGATCCTTGCCCTGAATTCCAAGGTCCTGCTAGGTTTTCCCCCTGTGCAGGAATAATACCCTACCCAGGAGTAGATTTTCCAAAAATGGGGTTGCCCCCAGTCGGGAATGGGCTGACGAGAAGGTGTTGTTACCAAACGTTCTGTTCCAAGAAAACGGTGTCGAACCTACTGGCATACTATGCGAAGGTGGTCCTTGACTCCCCGCTCCAAATAAACTATTGTGTGTAGGTTGCCCGACGGATTGTTGATGCGAGCCACTAAGTGAAGGGGACAAAGGAGGGATATGACCTCCTCCGTAAGGAAAATCATTAATAGGGACAGGAGTGCCTCACATGTGACCTTGCAGAGGAGCACTAGAGCTCCCTACCCCCAGACCCAAAGTCTGTAAAGTGGAGTAGGAAAGTATAGGACTTGTACCTGAACTAGGCATCCCGTATGAGAACGGAGGGCCTATTGCACTTGGTGTGAAAGGGGTTGTGGCCGCCGCCAAAGATGGGTTCAGACCACTGTGCGAAGTAGTTGCGGTCGAGACCATGGTGGTTCGGACCGACGATGGTAGGTTAGGAGATGACAACTCTCCTGTGGTGACAACCATGGTGGGAATTGAGGAATTCCCAAAAGGAGTAACAACATTTGTTTCCATTGCTGTGTGCGACACTGTCTAGCACTCGTAAAATTGAATTGGGACAATGAAAGGTGCCAAGAGATCAATGGTTAGGGTTTCAACTGAGCCAAGAGCGGTTTCTTCAAGGTCCAAAACGATCGATTCCTCCGGGGGTTGTTCAGGCACAATGGTTTGTAACCCGGTCACTTCAAAAGACCCTTGTTGGTCTAGCTTCTGCCTTAATGGTGGAGGGGGTGGCTCCAGTGTAACCGGCGGCAGGCCAAGAAGCCTTCGTGACCGATGGAGCTCGGGATCCTCCACTGCGTGAGAAGATCCAAGACACTCTAAGGTAGTCTAAACGCTCAAAAGTAACACACACTAAGAAAAAATTCCCTAGAAGATAAGACAAACAAACACTAAATTAATTTGAAGAATAGTTACAACAACTAACACTAGAGAAACTTACCGGTGCAAGTGCAACTCGAACACGGAAGCACCCTCCAGGTATACCCTGCAAAGCGTGGCCCGATGTCTATCCTCGGTACCGTGGTATACCCCCGCAATCACCTGTGTATGTCCCTAAATAAGATTGACAACTAGGTTTCCAGCACGCGAACAGTCACCAGGCGGGTACAGTCGAAAGTCAGGTAGACCATAATGAGCAGGGTATCGAGCCCGAAACCTGTCAAGGGTATTGAGAGAAAATGCTCCGGAAGACAACTGAGGATCGCGAACGGATTTGAGACCCACGAAGCCCTGTGTCAAATGCAAACGACAAAATCCCAAAACAAGCCCTCTATATGTGTTCTCCACTACGATTGGTCCGACTTTGGAGGGGTTATCTCCGCTACCTTTCCGCACGCGACCTCGTGTTTATCCCCTGTGTTAGAGGGGGGTCCCAGATAACTTCCAAAAAACTGGACTTAGACACTCCCTATCTCAGACTCCAATTTTTGATTGCAATGGCCTTGAAGAGTTTCCTCTCCAACCTAATCCAAGGCCCTAGTCCTGAACTAGTTTGTGAACCCTACAAACATAAAAGTATAGTAGATTTTAAATTTAGCGTTATTTTTATGGCTTTGTCTTATGTCAAGGGGTATGAGGGTGAAACTGATGATGTGTAAAATACGAAAGAAAAAAATGAATGAAAAAGCTGGAAACAAAACTTTTACTGAATGCAAAATTTCAACAACTTTTCTATAGAAATATTTTTAATTTTTTTTTCTAAGATTTTGGACAACAAACTCAAAGGAATTTCACTCGACTACGAGCTACTTATAATCTAAGTGAACTGCAAAAACTTATGAAATAAAAGACTTTTCCCTAGCTAATGATGCAGAAACACACTCTTCAACCAAAGAAGAAAATGAAAAGAGATTTTTATTTTATTTTATTTAAATGCTAGTAAAGCAAGAAAGGGAAAATACCAACAAGCAAAAGACCAAGAAAAACAATTCTGGCTTAAATCGCAGATCACAAAGCATCAGATTTAAAAATCACACAATAGCAATTGTAAAAACAATGATTCTCACACTTGTCTGAAAATCGTGATTTTTTTTATTTTTCTAACAACGTTTTAAATGAGGAAAAACAAGCTAAGGGTACAATTAATCCTAAGCTACTGACTATTCAAACAAAGATTCAAACACCTAGGAGGAGTAATTCTTATCAAGGGAAAGGATGACTACCTTACCCTTAACAAAAAGTATCCCGTACAAGCACGCGACTGTTACTCCAACAACATGCGTGCGAACACGCGCTGAACAGAGACAAAGGGTGTGTACACGCGGGCTGACCTTGTACAGGACGCGTGTATATCTAAACTCTAATAAAAAATGAAAACAAACAGACCAAACCAGGAATAGACCACTGATATTGATAACCAAGATCCCTTGAAGGCTTGGATACTCTTTCTAACAGAAAAACAAATAATGCAAGGAAAAAATAATAAGGAAAAAACAATCTGAGATAGGACTGTTAGCAAACAAGACTCAGACAGAATTCTAGAAAATCCCCTGAGAATGTGTGATTTTGACAGGGAAGAGGAGGACTGCCTCTGAGGTTCTTTGAACTCCTACACACTACTGCTAGCTCTACAACTAGCGTTCACACGCGGGCGGTAAGAGGATAGGTCGCGGGTACATGCGTGCAGGCCTTGTGTAGGCCGCATGTACCTCTGTGGGTCCTAAAAAACAAAGTCAAACAAAAGTCAGGGAAAGATTGTATGGAAAACCATACTCCCTGCTAGCTCAGACTTTACAGAAACGAAAAGAAAAGACAGGCAAGAAAAAATAGTCTTTAAACTACCCAAAAACTAAAAAAAATTCTAGGAAGCCTAAAGAGTTTTCCCTAGTATGGTCGCCAATTATGTTGCTGGGGAAAAACACCCTACGAACTAGAAAATAGAGTTCAGACTTTGCATGCAGATATGACTGAATAGAAATTACTTTCTACCTTCATCCCTAGATTTAAATCCCCTTTTCTTAGTAAATGCACGGAAAGATCAACCTACCTCGTTACCGACATTTGATGTCGATCCTCCATTGTGCTTGATTACTTGTTTGCAATACTCCTTCCAAAGCTGACCTGCATTCAAGACGAGCAACAACTATGCATGCATACTACTTATATACTAATGGGTTAGAAATCAAACATAAACTAATCAAACCATAAAAAGCTCATGAATTGGGACGAGAAAAGCATTCTCTTTATTACTTAAAATGAGTCAACTTGCAAAAGTTGAGACTGGCCACCGCTCCTTGAACCTGATCCCAGGCTCCTCTTCTTCTGTCTTTCAACTGATTTTATTTAAATCTCCTATGGCATTGGGAAAGGCTAAAGGGTTGGGACAATGGGAATACGTAAATGGGCAGAGTTTCTTTGCTATATTTTTCCTCTTCCAAATGGTACCCCTACCCCTTCTTTTATAGGCTAGAAGGAGCTAGGTATTTGGACGAACCCTCGGCCATGCATGGCCGAGAGTTTCAGTTAAATCACCCATAGCTTTTTGTTCCATCGACAAATTTCCTTTTTTCATGCTTTTGTCGGTCCGCGCAGGCTATTTTGGGTCAGCCAGCGTGTACACGCGTGCAGTAATGGGTTAGGGTGCATGGGCCTTTATACAAGAGGATTTTCAAAGAGTTGTTCAACAGTGTTTTTGGCAAATAAAGGATATGAGTTGGCCTGATTCCAGGTAAGCATGTGTGGTGCAATTTAGGGTTATAACAGTAATATCTTCAAAAAACTGCTTGGCTTGCTTCCTTCAATTTTTTCCCCCATCCAGATAGATGAGTACCTCTTTTTAATTTAACGAGCTCGAGGAGGGTAACACATGCTTGATATAACTCACCTTCGGTAAGTTCCTCTTCCTTTGTTTAATGAACTGGAAGAACTAAGGGTTCGCTCCCGTATGGGCCCTTCAATGTATGATGTTTAATGAGTCCAGAGAAGGTAAACTCGAAGGTTTTTCATGATTATAGAGTCTGAAAAACACTTAAAAGAGAACTCTCTTATTTCCTTTTTCGTAAAGTAGTCTGATGAGACTGAAAAAGAGATAAACTATCGCTCAATAGACGTTTTCTTTAAATACTTTAACAAGCGTGAAGAGAACAAGGTCGCTCGACAATCTTTTCATGTTTAGAGAGTCTGAAAAGAACTTAAAGATGACTCCAATGCTGTCCTTTTTCCTAATGTTAGTCTCGCGAGGCCGAAAAAGAGATAAATTATCACTGGAAAGATTCCCTTTCAAACTTTTTAACGAGTGGGAAGGTAAGAAAGATCACTCTACAATCTTTTCATGTTTAGAGAGTCTGAAAAGAGCTTAAAGAAGACTCCAGGGGGTTCCTTTTTCATGTATCCATACATGTTCGAAAAAGAGATAAAAGTGTACCCAGATGCATTCGCATGTATTTACGAGCACGAGAAAGAACAAAGACTAAGCTCGGTATGCCCCCATCTTGAAAAGCTAGTGGCTTAACTCCAGAATGATCATCAAAGGCTGGAGACATGCCCTCCAAGCTTCAATTCATTCACTGACTTTGAGGTTGTCACCAATTTCTCTAGTAGATGAGAAAAAGGAGAAGGGTGGATGAAAATAAGGTTCAAAAGAGGTGACTATTTCATTTTTTTAATGAGCTTGACATAGGAAAAGAACTATGCTCAAGGCCTCTGTTTAATTTTTTAACGAGCTTGCCATAGAGAAGAGAAACTGTGCTCGTGACCTCTGTTTCATTTTTTAACGAGCTTTCCACAGAGAAGAGAAACTATGTTCGTGGTTTCGTCCAGATCATGGCTTCCAAGAGGATAATTCTCTGGAAGGGTACCCTGTCAAAGGATAAAACGCGGTCATGTCCTCTAGGATATCTTCACTAGATGGAAGAAAATCACTCGAGAAGGAACACATGTCGAGGGTTGCGATAGGAGTAAGGAGATCAGGCTCCAATAATCCTACCGAAGAAATCACCATGTCCACTACCGGATCCAAATCGTCGGAAGTTGAAATCATGGGAGATGATGAAAAATCAACACCAGGAGGGGAGATAGACTGTATATCTGCCTGAATTTCTTCACGAGGGGGAAGAAAAGAGGATCGGTGACGGTTATTATCCCGGGGTAACTTGTCAATGTGAAACATTTCCGTAATAGTTTCATCAAAAGGAAAAATTGGGGAAATGCAGTTGATTGTCGACGACAAGGAACTCAATCGTGATTGCATCGAGGAACTGTCGGGCGCGAATAGATGTTGGTCATCCGACGAGGGAGAAGCGGATTGGATAGAAACGTATGATGGTTCGACTGGACCAAGTGGCACGGTGTCACCTAGTGCATCGAATTCTAACGGATGAGGTACAATCCAAGGGTTGGATGATTCCAAAGATTGATAAGCCGCGGTCGAAATCATATCAACGGTGGCAATATGATGTGTAGTTGGTGGAAGTGGTGTAAGGAAGGTACCCACGAGGCTAGAATCTTTGAGTAATCCAACACCAACGCTTTCATACATGATCTTGTGGTCTCCCAGGAAAGGAATATCATTGGTAGCGGGAACATGAGCATCGGTCATGCAAAAATCCAACTGATCAACAATGACAATTTTTCCCTGATGAGGAAATTGGACACAGCGAAAAACTGACGAGGCAATGACAGTCATAGCATAAAACCAACTTCTTCCAAGTAACAGGTTGTAATCGAGGGGAGCATCAACCACCTCAACATCAACAATAACAGTTTTGCCACCCAATTGGATGGGCAGAGACTGTAAAAGCCCATGGGGATGAAAACCTCACCCATCAAAGGCGTGTAACATCATTGGGGATTTGTTGAGTGCTGGTGATTTTAAACCTTTCCAACACGCCAAAGACATGACACAAGTCGAGGCCCCCTCATCCAAAATAGTTCGGTGGATTTGTTGATTGTGAACAACAACATCAACTTGGAAAGCAAGTTGGTGAGAGAGTCGAGACGTATAATTGTCCAGGTTAAACATGATATGGTTGGACGACTCAGGATCAACAATGCCAAGAGCGGCCAAGAGCGTTCTACGTTGACTGGGGTAGTGTTGTAGAACTTCTAACGCACACATAACACACGGTGCTTGAGCCAAATCTTCAACAACGTTGTAGTTCTGGGCGGCACGTGAACTAGGATTAAAGGTAGCTTTGCGGATAGTGCTCTTAGGAGGGCGTAAGATAGAGTCAAACGTGGGTTTCTCAATCTGAAGTGGTCCAGACGAAGGATTAACCGATGGAAGACTAATGGAGGATGATGATGGATCCGATAAATTTCCAATACCGTTAGTGTCTTTTCCTTTGTCAGGGTTACTTGATGTGTCGTATGTCTTAGAGTGAGTGGTCAAATTAATTCCATTAAACATATAAATACGTGCACTTGATGAGGCCTCATCATTAGGATGGCTAGAACTTCCCCCAGGAGAGGGAGTTTCAACAACCATGGATTGCTGTTGTGGAAAAGGTTGAGTAAGCACAGCGGGTTGTGACTTTCCTTGGAAAATTTTGGCCACTTCATTGCGAAGTAGACAATCTCGAGTGTAGTGATCGTCACCACGAATGATACACGGGAATTTCAGTTTTCGTTGTGGTTTCTTTTCAGTAGCAGGTGTTTGAGTTTGATTTTTTGGTTGTTCATTGTTATTTTTTGATTTATTCTTTGTCTTCTTCTTACCTCCAGATTGTTGTGAAGGGGAAGATTGAACCACATTCACCTCAGAGATATGAGTTTGGGGGGAGGTAGAGGAGAGTGTGGTCGATTGGGAAAAAGATTGAGTTTTGAAGGAACCGATAACACCATCCGCATGAGATGAGGATGATTGCTTAGATGGATCGGTATTAGCTCGAGCAACATTCGGAAGTAAATCATACAAAGTACCAGAGTGGGAATAAACCAAATCTAAATACTGAGCCCGAGCGATGGCTTGTTCCTCTATGACCGCACCACCCATAGCGACATCGCGAGCGATCAGGGGTAACAGTGATTTAGTAAACCATTCCACCAATAGTATGTTAGGAATGATTTCCTTGATCATCCTTCGTCGTCGCTGCCACTCATGAATATGGTTAGAGATATGCACGGAGTTAGTTTGACGAAGGGAGGTCAAGAGTTCAGTACCCGTCTCGTAGCGAATAGGCAGTTGAAAGTGTGTGAGGAAAAACATGGCAAGGGAATTGAAATCATGAAAAGAAGCACATGGTAGTTCAATATACCGCTTTGCTGCCGAATCGATAAGCGTTCGCTGGAAAAGACGCAAACGCACAACATCATCCATGAGGGAGTTTGATGAACACCACAAATGGAAAGTCATCACATGGTTGTTTGGATCTTCGCCAGGGTTTCCGTCAAATTTCAGAATATTAAAAGGAAGTTTAGTTGGAATGACTGGGCAAACCGGTGAATGAAAAATAGGATCATTAGTTAACCGAGACAAGTCTGGAAGATCCAGAATCGCAAGGAAAGGTAGTTGTCGGTTAATTTGTGAATGATACTGGTGTGGCATAGGAACACCGGTAGGACCATAAACTAGGTTAGGTGGATAGTTGTAACCAGTAGGTCCTCCTATATACGGTTGTTACTGGCCAGGATAAACAGGATTCGATGATGGATGAGAAACATTGGCATAACCCGATGGGTTTTGAGCATTATAGGCCGGGTGATTTTCTTGCCCATGAGGAGGATAAACATTTTTCCCTTGAGAATGGTAAGGAGTAGATCTTGGAGGCAGTTACACATTAGACCCATGAGGAGGATAAGACTGTGGTCCCAGAGAACTCCAGGTGGTGTTTGGAATGCCGCCCTGATAAGATTGTCCGTAAGATGTTCCGGAAGGAACAAGATTGGATACTCCTCCTAGTGGGTTATTATACGAGTTTCCCCCAACATGGGGTTGAGTAAAAGTGCCTCTTGAGGATACTCCCCAGGATTGTGAAGGGTTTCCAGCAAACGAGGGTTGCCCCCCTGTCAGCGGTGGATTTACGACTGGGGTATGACTGACAAACGAAGGTTGCCCTCCAGGAGGAGCATGAAAAAGGGGTTGTCCCCCGGGAGGGGTAAGCCCACCATGGAAAGGTAGTCCTCCAGGATGAAAAGGTTCATTGGATGGTGGTTTCCCTCCAGTTGGTTGTGTTTGGCCAGTAGGAGTCTGCATTCTAGGGTGAGCAGATGTCCCAGGAGGATTGTGTGGAACATGTGGGGCTGTAGAGTAAAAGCTTGTAGAAACGAGGGTAGAGATTGAAGTGATTTGGAGATGAGTAGAGGTGATGAGTCCAACATTAGGATGGAATTGTGCTGGTGTAACAATAGGGTTAATAACCTGATCGACTGGGTGATTCATGGTTTGACCGGATGGTCCTGTTTCACTAGGAGGGTCATGAGGATGAAAAGGCTGTCGAAAGGATTCAAAATGTTCATAAAGATCGCGTCCCGATGAAGTCCTCCATACAAAATGAGCAGGTGTGGGATTGGTTTCTACTGCGGTGCTAGGATGTATAGGAGTCCTATACTCATCACCAAATATTGGTTCTGTGGATCCCGTATATGTTTCGGTAAAAATCCTCTTCGGTAATCGTGGGATCTCTTCGTCTATGACGTTCCCAAGGGAGTCTAAACGAACCAAAAGTGGTTCGAGAGGAGTTAATGACACCGATGTAGTGGGATTTTCAACCATGACCAAAGTGCCTTCTGAGTTATCTAACGGAGGAGCAATAACACTTCTAGTGTCAGATTGATTTTCTACATCTCTACGGTAGTTGTCTTCTGGAGGGCTAGGAGGTAAGGGTTGATAGCCTTCCGGAGGTAGCCCTTGCATCCTACGTGATCGACGAAGACCTTTATCTTCTACAGGCTCAATTGTGGAGAATAACAGAACACAATGAAAATCTAGGGCCAACTAACAAAAAGAAATAGCATACGCTAATAAAATCTAGGAATAAACCAAGCAAACAAAACTTCTCTCGATGATCGTACTAGTTGGTGATGAAATCCAACGTCGCGTGATCAAGTCAAGAAGGGGCTAGGATATGGTGGAATAGTTACAATGGCGACCTGCTTAACGGACTTTCACCTTGGTGCAAGCTTCCACACAGTAATTGTGGATTTACCCTCCAAGTAACCCGAGTGAGTTTGACCAATGTCTGTTCCAGGTACAGTGAGACTTCCCTTCACCGTCACCTTGTGTAAGTACCTAAAGATTATGGCAACTAAAGACACCAATTCGCAGTGAGTCCTTGGGCAGGTACAATCGATAGTCCAATTCAAAACGTATGGGCAGGATAACAAGTCCGAAATCAACCCGAGAGGCTCCCACACATAATTGTGGGTATACCTCCAAGTGACCCCCAATATACGATCCGACCACTACAAACAGTTGAACCACAAAGGGATAATCTCCGTAATTCGCCCGAATGCGACCTCGTGTGTAACCCCTGTGTGAGAGGGGGATCCCAGAAAACTAATACGACAATTGGATTTGACTCTCCCTAGCTCAGTATGCTAATGCTTGTTTTGAAAACTTTGGAGAGTTGTACTCACAGCCTAATCCAAAGTGCTAACCCTAGTCTACTGTTGGTGGAAGATCCTAAAAAATAAAAATGTTCTAGATAATTTTTTAATTAGCGTTCGTTTTACAACTGTTCTTTACTCAAAGGGTGCATGAAAGTGAAACTGATGGAATGATGACTCAATTCCCAAAAAGATGCATAAAAGATGATAAGCAATCGTTTATTTTCAATGAACGCCTATTTAAGGGAAAGAGAAAGAGTCGTTTTCACCATCAAACACTAATACGAAATGTCCTCAATCAATCGATTCTCAATCGAATTCGATGCAATACTAAAACATTTCAGAAATGCCTTCTAATATGCAAACCAATCACTAATATGTATCGTTGTCGTTTGAATGCGAATGACGATTAATTCAATGCAAAAAACTTCTCCTGCTAACTACTCTTTCAGATTAAGGAGATTCAGACAAGCATGAGCAAATTCCACACAAACAACACACCCTCTTACTACGATTGAAACAAGAAGCAAAGAGAAAACAAAAGATAACAAAGAAAATCAAACAATTCACACAAAAGAGAGATGTTTCCATTGTGAGGGAAACATATCACTCAAAAGAGAGTGGACACAAAATCTCTCATAGCATAGACATAGTCTCGCTCGAGGATCATGTTGAAGTCCAAGGGGTCGTGAACTACCAGCACATTGACGTAGACTGTTTTTCCTCCTAAAGTAACTGGAAACTGAGGAAGGATCCCTAAAGGTTGACTAACTCTTTTGTCAAAGGCCAATAGATTCTGAGTCACGGGCGCAAGCTGCGGGGAACTAAAAGATTGTCATGCATTCTCAGATAAGAATCTAACAAAAGCATCTTCGTATATTATAGTGTTAGGAATATTCCTATCACAAACTTGCACGGTGATTTGGAAAGGCACGTAAGAAGGAAGACAGGGTTCTGTCAACTGATTCCAATTAATAGAAATAATTTGATTGCTTGAAGTGGGTTCCATCGGGACGGGCAGAGTGCCCCCATGTTCAGGTGAATCAATACTAACTAGGTAGACCTGAGTGACATCCTCACTCTTTGAATGAGGAGTGGGATCAACCGATGACAGAACCAAATCTACCACTTTGGTTGCACTCTTCAAGGGAGGAGTGGGATCAATCGATGATGGAACTAGATCAATCAATTTGGCACTCTACAGATTAAGAGTGGGGCTGATAGATGAGGGAACTGGATCAATCAATTGGGTTAGTGGTTCAACTGAGGATGAAACCGGATTGACCACCTGATCAATCAGACTGACCGAGGATGGAACCAGATTGACTAGTCCATCAACTAATGACAGTTTGGGAGAGATCTTATCATGATAACCAGTTGGAAGTTGAATCTTTCCCAAAAGGTAATAAGCCTCGTCCATACGAGGGAAAATGTGAGAGTAATGATCACCTTCACATAACATACAAGGAAATTTGATAGTTCTATTATTCTTAACAACCTTAACGTCACTAGTTGATGGGGTGTCACTATCATGTTCAACAAGAGATGATGACGTGGACGGCCACATTTCTAAGACCTTGGGGAGACCAGGGCAATTCCTCCGAAAGTGGTCACCCTTATAAATCTTGCAAGAGAATTGGGTTTGGGATTATTTGTTTGAGACTTGTCGACTTTATCAACACTCCCAGTACAATTAAAATTAGCTGGTTGCTCAAATCCAACATGACTTCGTCTCTTTTTTATTCTTCTTCTTCTTCCCCTTCTGTTTCTTCTTCTTTTTATCAACCTGTATACTTGCTCTATATATTTCAATAGGAGAAGAAGGAGAAAGGGAAGGATACCCGACGAGTGAAGAAGGTCAAGGGTCGAAATGAGGTTGATTTGTGGGTGGTGTACTTACATCTGAAGCATTAGGTACATTTGAAGCTCTGGGAAAATTCAAGATCACCGGAGTGGGGAACAACTAAACCGCTAACCCGATGGTGAGTCCCGAAAGACTCAGTGTGACAATGCACAGAGGACCAATGTTTCCAAAAGAAGGAAAGGTGAAAGGTACCTTGGGAAAAGGGGTTCCTTTGTTGGTACTCCCAGAAATTGACGCCATTGACACTGACTTGACCTAAGATCCACGAAGGAAAACAAACAACACACACTACAAATATAAGAAGAAAACAATCAAACAAAACTTCCCATAATGAAACCGCTAGTTGGTGATTAAATCCATCATCGCAAGATCAATATAGGAAGGGGTTGGGATAGAGAAGGTGGATAAGTTAAGTTGGCGACTTGCTTAACGAAATTACTCCTCGGTGCAAGTTCCCACACAGTTTTACTCATGGGTTTACCCTCCAAGGAGCCCGAGTGAGTTTGACCAACATTTGACCCAAGTATGGAGAAGATTCCCCTTCACCGTCACCTTGTCTATCAACCCTATAGATATAGGCCACTAAGGTTACCAACTCGTAGTCAACCTCCTAGCGGGTACAATCGACAATCAGGAAGGAATGTATGGGAATGATAACAAGTTACAAATTCTTCAAGAGAATTGAAGACAAGTGGACTAGAATACCACTGAGAACCTCGAATGGATCCGGGATTCACGAAACTCAGAGACCAAATGAAACTAGTTGTTTCTTAGGAAGAACCCCCAATATATGATCTTTCCGCTACATGGGTTAAGCTTCAGAGGGGAAATCTCTGCTTCTCTCCCACATGCAATGTCATGTTTAACCCCTGTGTAAGAGGGGGATCCCGACTACGCTTATACGAACAATTGGATTTACCGCTCCCTAGCACAAATTTTATGCTTGTCTGGCGGCTTTGTAAATTTATCCTCACAACCTATTCAAAATCCCTACACTTTAAGTTAATGTAGGCTTGCTACTAGATAATATATAAGTGTCTAATCAATTTTATAAGCACTTCATCTTAGGGCTGTTGTTTACTAGAGGATGAAAAAGTGAAACTTATGATGTTTTAGACTCGACTCCAGAAGAATGCAGAATATTGAGATGCAAATATTTTTCTTCAATGAATCCTATATACGGAATGGAGAAGAGGTTCAACTTTCTTCAACAAAAACACCCGATTCCCAAATGCAATTTTCTAAATGCAATCTACTACGCTACCCAAAAGCAAGAACACAATTATCTTCTTTGTTTGATTTTAAAAGAAAGCAAATGCAAATCCTTTAATGCTTCATTATTTTCTATCAAAATGAAAGAGTCTGATGCAGATACAAAAGACACTATGCAAAAATATTTCAAACAAAGAATGCACTCAATGGATAACGAGAACTGAAATAAACAAGTATGATAACTTGTTCAATCAAGAACTCAAAGATGCAAAAGAGAAAGAAGATAAACACTCTCGAAAATCCTCAAACGAGGAGCAACAAGAAACATAAATCAAGCTAGGTTGTCATAAGAGTCCTAATCATCCATAAAAGCGATATATTTCAAATGAAGACAAGAAGGCTCAATACCAAGCAACATTTTCAAACCTTAGTTGATGAATAATCCTAAATAGTCAAGCAATATGAAATCTTTACGAGACGAAGATTAGATAAACTAAAAAGGAAAAAAGAAACAAGGGATCCTGTTAACCCAATGGGACCACAACTAAGATAAAATTTGCAGACTTAAAGGATAAATATAAATGAGTGATAAATTCCCAACTCTTAGCAAAACAAATTCAAGTGTATTCAAAGGTCTCTGAGCAAAAATCCCCTTAGGATCAAACTGAGAAGAAAGGGGCAGAAAAACCTAGAAAATGAGATCAACGCTCCTGTTTCCAAAGGGACAGAGTGCTACAACGCTTTAGTATACACTACAAGGGAGCGTTGATCCTAGATAAATGCTCTGGTGCACACAATAGAGGAGCACTTCCCTTCCCAAAAACTTAGAAAAAGGCTAAAAACTCAGAAAACTTTGCCAAAGACTCTGTGAAATCTTCAATGAATAAGAGATAAAAGGAAGTAGATTAGAAACAAACAACAAATAAAATATAAAGGTGTGAAAAATATGAGACGATTCAAGGAAAGACAAGTCAATGTCCTTCCCCAGTGGAGTCACCAATTTTTGTTACGAAAATATTCCCTTGCGGATAGGTGAACTTTCCTTTGGATTACCAACCCCTATACCAAGACAGAAAAAAAACATGTGGACACTAACATCCCTTTGAATTTAGTTTAACTAATCATAAAGCGAGAGAGGGAGAAAAGGTGTGATGCACCTAGTTTCAAAGTTTTTCCTCATTGCTTCCAATCCTAGCTTGATCTCCATACTCCTTAGCGCAACTTGATACCTGCAATGCAATAGACAATAAAGAGAAACAAAGAACTCCTACTCTACAAGATTAGATTCAACAAATTCATCTACAAATATTGAAGGAACAATAGACAAGCATATGCAATAATACACAAGCTTGAAGGAAATAGGCCAAGTATATTAGATGAGAACTTAAAAGGAAACTTATAAACATGGATGGTGTTTCAACAACCTTTCCAAGTCCTCCTTGTCCAACCCTTGCATGAATCCCAAGATCATAAATTTGATATATCTGTCTGTCTTTTCTTCACCTTGGAATGGCCTCCTTTTATAGGCTTGGGAGGTTCAACCAACATAAGTATATTTTGGGATTAGTTGAGGATATGACTCCTTTAGATTATGATATGACCCTAGGATAGTGCCATAAGATAGCATTCGATCCAAACCAACCTCATCTCCAAGAGCTTGCCTTCAAAAAGAGGTGGGATTCTCCGAATTTTCCTCTGTTAAGGTCCTAACCCGCACATAGGTAGATTAATGTATTCGGATGTAATAAAGGTCAATATTAATAAGACCTTTCAATAAAATAGAATAAGGCGGATGTAAGAAGACCTAATAGAAGCTTCCGCTTCTAGAAGGATC
>SNQJ01S0049880.1:11160-22590 GCA_010110895.2 Picea sitchensis | reverse complement strand
GGGGGTCCAAAAAGACTTGTCAATCGTATATCTGAGCTCCAACATTTGAGTCGTTCATCTGTGCGCTATGTTTAAACTGTGAGCACGAAGTCATATGTGCTCCGAAAACTTAGGGTAAGTGCATATTGTGGGTTTTCCCAAGCTTTTCCCTGTCTTTATCACCATGGGGGTTAGACATCAACCTTTAAACATCAAAGATATGGTTCAACATCGATCATCATGCTTGTTTTATTGAGATAAAGCAAACTACCCTATGTTCTAACCTAATTACATATGACATTTAGCCCAGATTAAACTGTTGGACTAAGAAATTACTTTATCCTGGGGTTATTTGACCAAGATTAGGTAGTTTGGTCAAATTTATTCACTAACTAACCTAGATCACTTGGCTAAGATTAAACAGTTTAGCCAAGCTTATTCACTACTCCTATCGACATCAATTTAAAAGGACTTGGCTATGCTTAAATTGTATGGACCAAATCATTGTTATTGCATGGGGATCTACTGAATTTCTTCTATGCCCTCTTTTATTCTTTTCTTTTTCTTTTCTTTTTTTTTCTTTTTCTTTTCTTTCTTTTCTTTTTCTTTCTTTTATTTTCTCAAATTATTTACAGAATGGAAAATCATTTGACAAACACAACACTAAAGTGATAATATTTTTTAGTCACCGGTTGATCCTATAAATTATAGGGTTGTAACAACGACTCCACTTGGAGATGGTACTCTCCTTGTGAAGTGCCAAGAATCCTGTTACCTGATGTTCTGAAAAACTTTCTCCCCAGTTGCCTTGGTTGTCTGATTTGTTTTATTTTTTGAAAGTTTGATGATAATGTTCAGTGGCTTAGGGCCTTCTCTGTGGGCTTCAACCATATGATCAAAGTTATTCCCTAAAAACTTGTAAGCAAAAAGAAATGTTTTATACAATGGAAAGTTGTGACTAAAGGTTCCTACTGAGGAGGTGAATAGTGCTTCAACATTCTGCCATTCACAGGTCCTCCTGGCAGATTGGTCCCATCACTGTCGTTGAGCAGGAAGGCATTATTTCCTCTTAATGCATGAATTATGTAAGGTCCCTTCCATAGACTGTCGAATTTGCCATGCTTTCCCTTATCTTCATTTCGGGCATCCCATCTCAGAACCAGGTCACCTAGCTCAAAGTCATCTTGCTTGGTTCTTTTATCAAAGATCTTTTTAATGCTTTCCTGGACAACTTGAGTTTTGTTGTATACTTCTTCTCTGGACTACTGCAAGTGGATCATATGGTTTATCCTTCTTTGGGAGTCATTTGGTTTGGCTTGCATCTCTTGCAACAGTTTCATGACAAGAACCCCCAAGGAGGTAGGAAAGACTGCTTCGGTGCCATAGACCAAATGATATGGAGACATACCAATTGACCATTTGGTGGTCAGTCTGTCAGCCCAAAGTGCGAAAACCAGCTTGTCATGCCATGAATTTTTGTTTTCTTGCAACGTCTTCTTAATAATGTTCACCAGGGTTTTATTGGATGACTCTACCAGCCCATTTCCCTAAGGGTAATAAGTTGTGGAATGTACCAAACTAATATGATACTGATTGCAAAAGTTTATGAGCTTCTTAGACTGGAAAGCAGTTGCATTGTCAGTTATAATATTTCTTGGACACCCAAAACGAGACAAGATATTATTTTCTAGAAATTTATTAATAACAGAATTAGTAGCTTGCCTGATTGGTACAACTTCGATCCATTTTGTGAAATAATCTGTAGAAGTAAGAATCCACCTGTGCTGGCCCGAAGAGGGAGGATGTATTCCCCCGATGAAGTCTAATCCCCATTGCTGGAAAGGAGCTTCTACAGAGATTGGTTTCAGGGACAAAGGAAGGAGTTTCTTTTTTCCCTCAAACGCTTTACATTTAAGACATGAAGTCCCTTTCTGATGCACATCAGCGAATAGTGTAGGCCAATAGAACGTATGCAATGGTGTGGGAATGGAGGATATATACTCTAAAATCCTTTATGGCTTTTACCAAGGAAAAAGCTTGTTTCTCCATTATTTTATAATTCAAAGCAGCATCTCTTAAAGCTTTACTAAAAAAGGCAATGGGTTGTTAATACCCTTTGTTGTTTTTCTGTAGTAATATTATTGCAATGGTATATTCCGAAGCGAAAGAAAAAAGGTAAAAATAATTGGTGAAGTCAGGACAGATCAATACTGGAGCCTGTGTGAGTGCATGTTTAACTTGTTTAAAAGATTGCTTGGATTCATTATCCCATTTTATTTTTCTGTCCTTTTTAACATGTTGGTGATGTTCCTAAGCAAGCTCGGCTAGGTTAGGCATGAATCTTCTCAGAAAGTTTATTTTTCCAATAAAAGATTGTAACTCTTTGATATTCCTTGGGTGTTCCAATTTCTGAATGGCTTCTATCCTGCTGGGATATATCTTAATACCATCCTTAGAGATTATGTGTCCCAACATTTTGCCTTCCTCTAATCCAAAAAGGCTTTTCTTAGGGTTTAGAGAAATCCCAAATTTCCTGCATTTCTCAAACACTCGTCTAAGATGTTGTAATTGCTCATCATCGGATTGGGAATAAATAGTTATGTCGTCCAGATAATTGACAATAAATATGCCAAGTTCTTCCACAAAAGCAATGTCCATCGCTCTTTGGAAAGTGGCCCCAACGTTCATCAACCCGAAAGGCATTTTCATGTACATGAAGGTACCCCAAGGTGTTGTGAAGGTTGTTTTCTCTTGGTCATCTGGATGAACGAGAACCTGGTTATAACCTGAGAAACCATCCAGTAAGGAGATTCGACTGAATCCAACTACCTTTTGTAATATGTAGTCCATTTTAGGCAAAGGGTAGTTGTCTTTTAGGGAGACCTTATTCAGATTTCGGAAATCAATGCAAAGCCTGATTTCCCTAGTTTTCTTTCGGGTTGGGACCAGATTTGAAACCCATTTGGAAAATATTAAGGGAACTATGATTTTAGCATCATACATCTTTTTGATTTCTTTTTCTATCCGGGGAAGTAACTTTGGATTGATTCTCCTAAGTTTCTGTCTGAAATGTTTTTGAGCTTCTTTTATCAGGATCCTATGTTGTATGATACTTGTGTCATAAGATTTTAAATCTTCGTAACCCCAAGCAAACACATCCGAATATTCCTTGAAAATTTCAATGTATTTGAGTTTCTTCTTAGGGGGTAAAGATTTGGAAAGTTTTACCATCTTGGGTTTCTCTTCTGTCCTTATGTGACAGTCTTCAACTTCTTTACCACTGGCTTAGATTTTAGGTTTTTTAGCTACATCATTAAAATCAAATAAGTCTTCTAACGGAACTAAACCCCTAGGTAAAACATTACTCTTCAAATGCAAAACATCAGATTCTATCTCATCTTCACCTAACTCTCCTGAATCTATTTTATTTACACTATCATTTCCAAAATTAGATTTATTCGCATTTTCATCATCATTTTCTAAGTCTATGTTTGTACACTCGAAATCATTTTACACTGTAGAAAATCTTCAATTTGATCATCAATCCCAAATACCTACCAGTATCTAATGTTGTCCAGGACAGTCGGTCTTCACTTCACCTTCACCATGTATGGGGGAGTGGAACGAAAAGGTATCTTGCATGTAGTTGCTGACGTTGCTAACCCATCTACTAAAATGTTTTGTCCCTTGGGCATCACCTGCAAATCAACTTGAGTGAAACAGGGAATCCAAAACAACATTCCTATAAGCTCTAAGCCTGGGATGTTTTGTTGCATACTCACCTTTAATTTGTTTAATAATTAACTCAGAATCTCCTCTTACCATGATTTGTTTGGCACCAACCTTCTTGAGTAGTTTCAGACCGAGCATCAAAGCTTCGTACTCGGCTATGTTGTTAATGCATTGAAAATTTAGTTTATAAGAGTGGTTCTCCGAATACCTGGTTTTGTGATTGTGCAACCAAACTCCCACTCCAGCTCCTTCTTTACTTACAAATCCATCGAAGTCCATGCTCTAAAAATCTACTGGAAAATCTTCACTTATTTCATTTTATTTTCTTTATGCCTTAGTGATTTCATGGCTTTCTTTTGGATTGACAGTATCTTCTTCCAGCTAAGTGATTTGTTCTCCCATATCGTCATCTTTATATAGTATGAAGGAGTCTAAATAGGAGTGTGCAGAGTACAAAGGATAGTTGTGTGGTTTTTCCTGGCTGCTGACCATGTATTTCATCAGCGTCTCTCTGTATAGTCTTCTATGTTGCCCAAAAACTGGGATGGTGGCATATGACATATCCAACTGCAAAGTACCTTTCAATTTGGCCCCCCAAGACCTGGACAACAACATACCATATTTCGGGGGAATGTTCACGACCACACCATCCATAACCATGTTTTTTTCTGGAATCTGGACTAGAGTGATAAATAAGTCCTTGATCAACCCGATGCATCTAACTTTGATAGAGTCAAAGGAGTGTAAATTCTTATAGGGTCGGGTGACCTCGAGTCCCAGTTTTTCCATTACTGCTTTAGGCATCAAGTTGTGGGAAGCGCCAGAATCTAACATAGCATTGTGCAGAATCAGATTGTGTATATTAAGGCTGGCGTAAAAAGGAGCGACATCACCAGTGTCATTATGACCATCAACTTTAGGGTCAAAAAGGAGTTCAGGTTGATCGTCAGTAAGATTTACCGTGTCTGAATGATTAACTGATCCAACGGTCAACGCTTTCGTACCTATTTCTGGCTCAATGCTCAACGCTTTGATCACCTGTGATCGATAAGCATTCTTACTCATCAACTCAGAAAGGGGAATGGGAATCTTAACTTTGGCTAATTCTCCTTCAAGGATGAAAGGAGTAGATGTTATGCTTTGGCTCAACAATTCTGATCTGTCTACCATAGCTTTCTGAGTGGCAGTTTTTGGTTGATTGGTGGATGAAACCTCATTTTGTGTTGGTCTTTGTAAAATGGTGGGGTTTCCATTTTTTGGAGGTTCAACATTACCTTTCTCAGGGATTTTCTTGGTAGGAGGCTCCAAAGTTTTCTTAGTTTCAATTGTCTTCTTCGTTTCGGTTACCTTTTTTGGGGAATTTTCATCCGTCTTTTTGCTTCACAGATTGTACTGCCTGTGTACCTCAAAGATGGCATTTTCAAATGCCTTCTCTTCCACATCTGTCTCCTCTATTTCTTCACTCAACTGTGTTTGAGAAAGAAGGAAAAGTTCTTGCTCATCTTAAGTAAGGAAAATGGCTTTGTTGTCATGAATACCCATGAGGTTTATATGAGTGTCATCTAGTTCTTCAACTATCTCTTCACCTTGATCGACATAATTTTTCTGCAGGGGTGGTCTGATCTGTTGATCAGGACCCCTCTGTTCTCTTTGATCCCTAGGATCTCTCTACCTGATTTGAGGAGGATTTCTTCTGAATTTGTGGAGCAGGTTGGTTTTCTCTAGGAGGGTTTCTTTCAGCTATAATAAGTCTCTCCATCATCCTTTCCATTGCTCTAGCTAAAGAATCCAATTTGGTGTCGAAAAAGGATGTGGAAGGTTATTCTTTGATTGTGACTCTCCTTTCCGTCCTCTGTCATGCCCTCCTTGCCAAAAGGTTGGCCTCTACACTTATTGCACTTTTCTACATGTCCTCCAGGGTGGTGGATTTTCTCTCCCTTAACTGATATGACATATCAGCGTCGAAACCATCAGGGAATTTTATCAATGCCAAACCTTGTGGGGGTTTAATATCACCTGGAATCACATTGTAAAGATTGTTGAAGCAGATATAGTAGTCATGTACTGTCTCACCTTGATTCCTTCTGATGTTTTCGTATTCTGACAAGATCTGGAGAGGGTTTTTCTTTACCTCCCATATGTCCAGAAAATTTATGTGAAATGTTGCAAGGTCAACTACTGAAGTGGAACCTAAGGCTTTGTACCATTTCTTAACGTCACCCGTCAAACTCTACGCAAACAATCTCATTTGAACGTCAGCTTCATCCACTTCCTACAAGTCAAAATAGTCATTCATTTTATCAACATGTTGTTGTGCGTTTAAGGGCCCAGTACCGTCGAACTGTGGAAGTCTCATTTAATAGTCCCGGGGCATAGCATGTAGAGGTGCAACCAACACCAAGGGAGCATATCTGGTTGCCATGATAGGTGGGGAAAACTAGACAACAACCTGGGTGATAAGTGGGGTGGTGACAGAAAATGAGGAGGATGAGGGACTAGCTGGTACGACGTGAGCGGTTTGAGGTTTTGTAGTGGGAGATAGTATTTCAGGGGTCCAGGGTTGCAGGATGGTTCGATCTAAAATGATTTCACTTGCAAGGCTATCAGATTTAGTTCTAACCAGGCTTTGTTCAAAAGTGGTGTCAAAGTCGAGATTCTGAAAGGCAACAAGTTTCTCTGGAAGAGAAGAGGATCTGTGAAGGGAACTATGACTCCCTGAGCCTTCCGCAATGGACTTCTTTCTGAGTAACTGTTCTAGATTATTGGTCCACACTGCAGGTTCCGGGTCTTGGTGAGATCGAGTGTAAGCTCTTTTAGGAGCCAAATTTTTAATTTTAATATATATAATTTATTTTTAGTTTTATGAGTTCGAAAATACTATATACAAGATTTTAACAACCTCTAAACATTATTTCTTTCTCAGATTTATAATTTGTTCAGAAACAAAATTTTCTTCTAGGGAAAAAGAAAATGCAGGGTTGAAAGTTTGTTCTTCCCCAGTGGAGTCGCCACTATGTTATCGCTCTGTAAATTCCTAGAAGTTGTCATGGAAGAAGAAATTTACCAGAGGTAACTTTATCCAACCACTTCAAAACTGGAATCTAGCCCTACCAGCTTCAGAGAGGGATCTCTCTATATGATTTAGATATGTTTTAATTTCTAGATATTAGGCTAGTTAAATAAAATAGGAATGAATGGTTTGTTGTTGTTTTTGGTAAGTTGGTTGAAAGGGTTTTACGCCTCCATTGGGCTATGGGGTCTATATTATAAATATAGAAATCTAAACAGAAAATAAAAGATTCTTTTCACAGGGAAAGATAATACATTCGTTGGATTCTTTAGCAATAAAGCGATGAATGGCAGAAAAGATGAGAATATCAATTAAAGCAAAGAAGAATTTAAGAATTTCTTCACTGTAATATCAGAAAGATAAACATTAAGATCTTTCAAAGCCAGAAACAGGGTATACAAAGATAAATCTCGCAACATGTGCTACTTTAAAATATTAGACTAGAAAACAATGTGACAACTGAGCAAGAAGATCATTTAACATAGAAAAGAAAACATCACCAATGAATAACACGCGAGAATCCTATGAAACGTCCCATTTGTATTACTGGAAGATCTCTTGATAAAAATTACAGTCTTTCTGGCTTACAGGGCGTAAAGATCAACCCTCGGTACTTTAAATTTTGAAGTATTTATAATCAAAATTACATACGATCCTGTCATTAAAGATCAGGACATGGCAAATCTAAATTTAGCTAACTAACTTAACAAGATACAAAAATTTAGGAAACTGTTTGATGATGTGTTGAAACTTCATGTTGATTTCTGGGGTAAGCCATTGGTGAGGCCGCTGCACAACCTCGTCTGACTAGATAGTTGACTAGACTTTGACACCTCATCGCCTACTCGATCATATTGCAAAGCTCTTCCCATCGAAGGTGACTGGGAACAACGACTTTGAGTAGTCTTCGATGTACTTCATCCATCTCTGTGTACTTGGAAAAAGTTGGCTTGATGATGAAAATGTGTTGGATCTCATGTTGTATGCTGATGTCTGATTGTAAAGCATCTACGAATGCCTTGCCTGTGATACTACCTTGGATTCCTGAGAATTTTGAGCTATCTTTAGCCACAGTGGCTAGTTTCCTTTTATAATCAGCAAGTGTCATTAACTTGTCATTTATAACTCTTAAACCAGGAAGGCCTTTCTTCTGCAGAGCTTCAATCTTGCTGAAAAATCTCTGCACTCCTATGTCCATAGTTTGGACCTTTTCCTCCAGCTGTAGCATCGGTCCTCTTTTGGTCAGGACCCTCTTGACCTCGAGGATGGTCTCTATCCTATCTTCAATTTTCAACTCCTCTAGCTCCTCTCTAGTTTTTGAATTCAAGAATTTGATGATCTCAGTAGCTTCTGTGGGCATCTCTCCTAGTTCTCCCCTTATCTTCTCAATAGCTTGCTTAATTCTCTGCACTAGTTCATTTTTCTCGAACATGATTTGTATCATAGGCCATATTTCATTCATGGACTTGGTGATATCCATCCAGACACTTTCCTTGACCTCAACAAGTGTTTTGCCTGCCACTATTTTCTTTTGAAGCTGTTGTAATTCCTGTTTCATCTTGTCTGACGTTTGTTTCTCCTTGGAGTAGCTGGTTTGATAGGAAGATTTGAGTTCCTGAAGGTTCTCAACCTCCTTTTTGAGTCTACTGATCTCTGTCTCTTGAAAATTCATCTCCTCCATGGATTTCACCAGTTCTATTGTTTTCTCCAGGGCTGTCAGTGGAGTTGTTGAAGGAATTTCTAACGCAGATACTGTGCTTACTCCTGTGAGTGGAACTGAACTCAGTGGAATGACTTCCATGGGCTTTGATTGTTCCTTCTCTTTCACTAGATTTTCCAATTCAACTTCCATCTCCTTCAATTATGCATTCTACTCCATGATCAGCTTGAGCATCTCATCCTTTTTCCCTTCTGTCTCAACTATCTCCTTTTCTTGTGCATCTTTTATTGGTGGCAGTTTCAAATATTTCCTCAGAGATGCTATATCAACATTTTTATTTTTAAGCATCTCGTCGACTGCTTTCACATTCGAGGGATCATACCCGATCTTGAGGACCAGTTCTTCCAACGTCTTAATTATGTTATCTTTTGCAAAGGATGATATCTTTTCTAATTTTAGCTATGTCTGGACATTGCTCAGGGATACTTGTAGCTTAGTGGTAGCAGTAGACGCATTTGCCAACGTGGAGAAAACCATTGCTCCAGTTTGTCTATGTAGATCCATTTGATCCGCAGGATGCACATCTTTGGTCTGAAACTCGAATGTTTCCCTTTTGTAATCAGTGATTACTTTCAGGTCTGGCACCTATGCTTGTAGAAACGCCATGTGCATTCTACCCTTCTCAGTGTCAAATGCAGACAACAGTCTGTGTTGTGCAGTTGATGTTTGATTCCAGAACTGAGCATAAGTATTGTTGGTTAGAGTCTGATTTTTCTTTTTGATCATATCATACTTCTAAAAAACGTTCAACTTTGGCCCTATTCTTCTCAACTGTTCGATGGGTAGAGTATCCATGGGCTTCTTGGATGAAACTGTAGACATGATTTTCTTGTTTCTTGTGCTAAGAAGCGACCAATCATCCATTGTGGTCGAGGTGGATTGGATTTCCTTTTCACCAGTCGTGTCAGGTGCATGACTGGTTTTTGGCCTTTTGGTGTGTAACTTGAACTCTTCAGTCGAGACTTCGACGACAAAAGGAGAAACATATTTCCTGGGTCTTTTCTCCTTGGGAGCTTGTGGTGTAGTGGTCTATGTGACAATGACCAAAGGGTCCTGTTGTTATGTCTCAACCAGAGTGTTTGGCTCCCATTCTGTTTGATTGGCAAACTTCTCTATCTCTGGCTTGGGTGTATGAACATATGGGATATTCTTATTTTTTATCCTCATCTCAGAAATTATCCTGCATGGGTCATAGTGCCATATGAAACTTCCCTGAAACCTCATTTCTTTCAACAGTTTGTCTGCTTCCTCCCTAACGCCTCGGCTATTGCAGATGAAAGACCCAATATGCCCTTTAATTCTAAGTTGTTGCTTCTTTTTCAGAGACACAAAATGTATGTCATCTGAGTTGATCATTTGCCTTATGTACTCTAGGGAAAATATCCTCACAGGTAGATACTTGGGAAACTTGTATGGAGCCAATTCGCACCCATAAAATCTGATCTCAGTGTGGTTTTGGTAAATATACCAATCGCTAGTTTTAGCAAGATCTGAGAGGTGTAAGATCCTTTGAATCTCTTCATTTATTCTTGGTTCAGATCTGCCACTGAGCATGCTCACCACTATATGGTAGAAATGCTCGATAAACTATTTGAAGATGAATTTTGTAGAGTTTTATCTAAGCAGCGAAGTCCACGCTGTTACCGCCTGCGGCCTCCCATCCTTGTCCATCTTCTGCATCGAAAAGGAGAATTTGTCCGCTTGAAAGAAAATGAATATGTAAGCCAGTATTGAGGAATACCGGAACATGCCTTTTGTGGAAAAATTTGAGAATTGCTCATGAATGATGTCTGCCAAGAAAGTGTTGTAGTCGAACTGAGTGGTGGGTCTCTCATCTGTGGAGAAAATGGACAGAAAACCCAATATGGTTCATCCACCCATTGATCCGAAAAACACCCAAGTAGAGCACAGAGCGACGAGACGACCTGGTTTCCCTTCACTGAGAACAGGGAGGAAGGATACAGGGAATTTGTAGTGGGGAGCTAAGCGGCTTGTGGGAGAAAAATCTCGAAAATCTGAGCTCTTTGGGGGAATGATAGTTTCTGGTATAGCTCTATGATGACTTCAAGATTGAAAGGTGAGGCAGATTCGACTCTGGGTATTTGCATCATCTGATCAATGGCTTCGAGTGTGATGAAGAAAAGAGTTTCTCCTAATGAATACATTATGGATCTTGTGTCGGGGATGTAATGGGCCTGGCATTTGAGGGCGAATTCGAGGAAATGGTGAACCTGGGGGAAAAGATACAGGGGAAGGTTTGACTCCCAGAGTCCAATTTCATCACTCTGGTCCAAGAAAATGTCCTTTAGCCATGACTGTAAATCTGCAAAGTCAAATTAGCATCTGGTGTTTGTGATTAGATGATCTTTATCGACCAAATGAATCCTGTCGAGATTGACAGGAGGCAGGAGGAAAGGATTTTCCTTGGCCTCTGTTTTTTTTTATTTTGGCACCATCACTATAAAAATACCTACAAGTAAAACAAAAAGTTAGCGGGGATGACCGTGGCTTTGGACAACTAATTGTAACGGAGAGGAAAATGGAGAAAAATATTCTCTGGTGCGGTGACAGGGTAAATGATGGGAGAATGAAAGGTAGAGGTAGTTTTGAGCAAATGGGTACCCGTTGGGCGCGAGGGACAACTCAACAAGCTAACGTATAGGTTAGCCTATAATAAATTGTCAACGGGTCATTTGGAGCATGAGATGGCAGGCGACAACAAATGATGAATGCGACAGGGTGACATGGAGGGCGTTGATTGAGACATGACCATGTTGAAGGGACTTGTAACAGGTGAAAAAAGGGGGAACGGACTGACATAGTTATGAGATGTGACCATTAGGGGAAAACGTGGAAAATGATGTCATGGGGTGACGGGGTATGTCAGAAAAGGTAATTGGTAAGTGATGGGATTCTGGACCAACAGATT
>SNQJ01S0049878.1:73075-83700 GCA_010110895.2 Picea sitchensis | reverse complement strand
GGTTAAAAAGGATTTTATTTCTCTATTGCTAATTCACCCCCCTCTTAGTAATCCAACAATTGGTATCAGAGCAGGTTCCTTCAGGAAACAGTTTAACCACTGAAAGGAGATCATGGAATATTCTGAGAATGGAGTCCCATTGTTTAATGGTCAGAATGGTTTAAAGTATGAGTTATAGAGTGGAAGGACGAAAGTATTTTTACAAGCACAAGGGTATTATATTTGGTTATTAGTCGTTATAGGATATGACAGTTCAAAAATGGAAAAGACTGTAGCCAAGAAGGAATTGAAGAAGAATACAAAAATAACAATGGATTTCATCTGGGATGGATTACCTAATCTGGTAATAGAAAAGGTTGGTAAATCTTCATCAACAAAAGAACCTTGGGATAAGTTACATGATATATATTCTTCACCCATCGCAAAATCAGAAAATGCCAAAGAAGATGCAAGTACAGATGTTACACATTATTTTCATCATCCCTATGACCATTAATGATGTAAACCTATATGTCTCCTTCAGAGGGGTCAGTGGCCTGAATTCCTGAAGAAAGAAGGGAGAAGAAATTTTACTGAGAGAAGAAGTTGTATTTTCCTTTGTAAAAACCCTATTAAAGAGGATTTCCGCAGGCTTCTCTATACTCATGGTGTGGAAATGCCTGATTTTCGCAGGCTATACTAAAGATAGGCTGCGAAGTTTCTGTAGGTTGCACTATAGCTAGGGTGTGGAAATTTCTGTACGTGGGAAAAACAAGCGTCTTCTCGATGCTTCTAGAAGGAGAATATGTTATGGTGAGGTGGCCTCCGGAAGGTTTGGATCTTACTCGCTTTCATGATTTAGTGGGATCATCCTAACCTCCTCACCTTATCCTCTTCAGCTTATAAAAGAAGAGGAGCTCTCATGGAAAATGTTATCTTTTGAGATTGGCTTGAGCTTGAGTTTTGTAGATTGGAAATTTGGATTGATTAGAGTGGCTTTGAACTTTGCTTTGTCAAGATAGAATGTGAGTAGCTATTAGATCTACAGTCTCAAAATCCATGGATTAGAAGTGTGTGGGAAGCAAGGAACTGTTGGAAGGAACCTGATGACATCAAGGCATCTCGTTGTATCTTTCTTCCACATTCTTTAATACAGATATACTTTTCTTTCCTATATGAATGTTATTTGTTCATATTGTATGATTCCTTGATCATGTACATAGTTTCATATCAAATCGACTATGTTATTATTGTCTTCGTTGGCTTGTGTTCTTTTACAGATATTTATCCATAAGCCTTGCGACGGAGCTTGGATTGCATTGGCAAAGTCGGATCTCTGATATTTAAAAGGTATGCCCTAGATCCATTTCTCATTTGATAATTGAAATCTAAGGAAAGAGTAGTGTACTATCTTGTTTTTTTCTAGTTTCATAGTGAATCTAGGGGGATGGATTTGTGTCCACACTTAACAATTAGCCCGATAACAAAATTGGCTACTCCACTGAGGAACGTATTGTTTTCCTAGTTTGGCTTGCTTTCTTGCCTTGATTGATTGGATTCTATTTTCTGAGTGGCTGGGAGATCCATCTTGACTCTCTGACTGATTAAACCACATTGGAAAAACCTTCTTACTTTTTATTTTTTCATTTTTACTTTGATTTCCGCACCCTGCTTTGAGGGACAGTGCAATGATATTTGATTTCCGCACCCTACCTTTTTGACACAGTGCGACGTTTCCACACCATATTAGTCCTCTGGCCCACGGTGATCAAGAATCGACGCACTGTGTTAGTCTACAGCCTGCGATGATTGTGAAAATTTTGATTTTTGATGGTTTTTCCTTACCCAGATCTTGGATTTGGTTTTGGGGTGAATTTTTGGGTTTGATTATGATCTGTTTACAAGTTGCTTGGCATCTTTGAAACTTATTTTAGCCATCTTTACTTTGTTTTCTTTTGAAATATTTGGTCTCTTTCTTTGAGTGTCTTTCAGTTACAAAGCATTGTTTTTTCTTTAGAATTGTTTGGTGAAAGAAATTATTTTTCTTTTATTGAATAATTCGTGTTAAAAGAGAAAATTTGTTTGGGTTGATTTGTTTTATAAAGAGTTGCTATTTCTTTTGGATATCTTTGAAACAAATATTTTTTTTTTCTTTATATTAGATTGGGGGCATCCTTGCATTTGAAGTAGCAAAATTGCATGATTTTTGGCATTTTTGGTCTTGAATTCTTAAAAACAATTCCTCCCCATGGTCGGGGGGCAAGAATCGTATATTGGTGTACAGTCTCTTTAGCTCATTTCCTAAAGTTCTTGATATTGATGAGTTTTAAAATTTTGGGACATTGTGCATATGGGAATGATAAATATTTTCTCCTTCTCGTAGCATAGCTTTCATCGAAATGAAAAGATTGCATCTTCATCTATTTGCATAAATTTTGAGTCGATCAAAACACCATATTGTCCACGCCATTTTCCTTTTGAGTAACAACAACCTTAAAAAAAAAATTCTTATAAAAATTGATTAGACATTTTTATATTTTCTGGTACAAAACCTACATTAGATTAGTTGTAGGGCTTTGGAATAGGTGTGAAAGATAACTTTCCAAAGCTGAAAACAAACATAGTATCTTGTGATAGGGATAGTTAAAATCCAATTGCTACATTTTTTCCTAGGAAGCCCTTCTCACACAAGGGTCAAACCTGAGATCGCATTAAGACTGTTAGAGTTACTCACCCTGCTTTGTTGGTCTTAGTGTAGAGATTGTGCATATTATGGGGGTCTCTTGAAGGTATACCCACAATGATGAGTGGAATCCTTTCAAGTTGATTTTGGGCTAGATACCCTGCCCTTGCACGTGGATTGGACTGTCAACTGCTTCCTCGAGCATCACTGTTGTATTTGGTAACCTTAGTGGCCTATCTCTTTAGGGTCTTTACACAAGGTGACTGTGGAGGGGAAAGTCTTCACAGTACCTAGAATCGACATTGGCCAAACTCACTCAGGCTCCTTGGAGGGTATACCCATGATTATGTGTGGGAGCTTGAACCAAGGTGTAAGTCCGTTAAGCAGGTCGTCAACGTAACTTTTCCACCCGCTCTATCTCAGCCCCTTCTTATATTGTTCTCGCAATGTTGGATTTCATCACCAACTAGTGCGTTCATTATGAGAAGGCTTTGTTTGTTTACTTTCTTCCTATATTTTTAGCGTGTGTTGTTTGTTTTCCCTATTGAACTCTAGGTTGGATATTTTTTTTAATGGCGTCAGTTCCCGAAATGACCAATGAAGGAACCCCTGCTCTAGGGGAACCTTTTCTTTTTCCTTCTTACGGAAACATTTGTCCTCCTCACATCACTACTTTGATCCTTCCAGGTCTCACAATTGGATTACCAGTATGGTTTTTTTCCACTCAGGTAATCTCGAATGGAACTAGTGCTTCTGTTGTAAGCACTTCCCCCCAAGAACATCAACCTCATGTTGATCCTTCACCTTCTTCACCAGTAATAGTTTCTTCACCTTCTTCAATTGCAAGGTCCTCTTCCATTTCATCTTCTTCACTGAGTGAAAGATCTGCAACTAGTAACCCGGTGGATAAGAAGAAGAAGAAAAGGAAGACTAAGAAGAAGAAAAATAAACAAGGGTCTAAGATTCCAACCACTGCCAGACATGTTGGAAAGAAACCAGTTATTGTTATTCGTGTTGGGAGTGTTGATGATTCCAAGATCACCCAAACAACCCGTAAGCCCAAGTACCCTTACAGGATTTGTAAGGGTATCCATCTTCTTAAGGATTTCCTTGGTCTATCCAAGGTCATAGAAGCATGGTCTACAACTCCTTTCCAGTCCATGTTGTCAGCCTCTGAACAACATGATGATGACCCCCCGTCAGCTAGTCAAGATACTGTTGGGAAGAAGAAAAGTAAAGTCAAGTTCCCGTGCATATTATGAAAAGGGAGTCATCTAACTCACCTTTTCCCTCACATGGATGAAGCCTCAAAATTACTGGAAGACATGACTATTTCAAAACCTCAACTTCCAGTTTCTTATCGCAAGCTTACTCTCGACCCACCTGTAGTTGATGGAATGATCAATCTGGTCCCTCCATCGAAAAGTTTGGTTATTAATGTAGTCAATATGGTCATGTCCTTAATTGAACCAGTTGACAAAGTGGTTGATCCAATCCCATCCTCGGTCAATCCCACTCTCCTGCTAGAGAGTGAAACCCAAGCAGTGAATCTGTTTCTACCCGTCGACCCCATTCTCCCCTTGGAGAATGAAACCCAAGTGGTCGATTTGATCTCATCATCGGTCGATCCTACTCTCCCGCTAGAGAGTAAACCTGATGTTGCCCACATTTTTCTTGTTGATACAAAATCTACCATGCTGGGGGGTATTCCTCCTTCTCTCGTACAACCCCCTCCAAGTAATGAGGCCATCCTTTTTTATTGGGGTGTGATAACTGAACCTCGTCTTCCCTCTCACATTCCTTTCCAAAATACAGTACAGGTTTGTGGTCAGGACGTTTCTCAGACGCTGATAGATAAAGGTGCATCTGTTAGTATTTTGTCCTCTATTGCATCTGTTAGTATTTTGTCCTCAACTTGTGCTGGTTACGTAGAATCTGTTATCTTTTAACAGAAGAACCAGTCAACCTTTAGGGACCCTTCCTCAACTTCCTGTAACTTTGGCAGGGAAAACTATCTTTATTGATGTCATGGTAGTCCAAGACCCCTTGGATTTTTATTTACTCCTTGGGCAGGATTATATCTATGAAATGAAAGCTATTGTGTCCACTCTTTTTCGTGTGATATATTTCCCTCACAATGGAAGAATTGTGACTATCAATCAACTTCAATTCATCGGCCCTGACTAGATTACCTCCCTAAATGGTTCATATATGCAGACAGTATTTCCCCCACCACAAGTCAATTACATGGTGTTGTCTCCCATGTCTTCAACTGTCGATGCAGATGAGCTTATCCCGATATGCTCAATATCTTATGAATTGCATCTGGTAGTTGACATGGTGATCTCTTTGATAAGGATTTTAGAGCCCGATCTCCTTACCCTTGTCATGGCCCTCGACATGTGTTCCTTCCAGAGTGTGTTTCTTCCATCCAGTGAAAATCCCTTGAAATCCATGACCGATTTTTGTCCCTTGACATGGTGTCCTTCTATACCATTGTCCTCTTGGAAGCCATGATCAAGAAGAGAGTCCTTGAGCATGGTTTTCTGATCTCAAGATCATTAAAAAATGAAACCATCTTTGAGCATAGGTTTTCTGATTTCAAGCTCATTAAAAAATGAAATAGAGATTACGAGCATAGTTCTTGCTTCTGTGTCAAGCTCATTAAAAATGAAACAGAGGTCTAGGGATTGACCCTGGATTCTTGAGCATAGTTACTGTGTCAAACTTGTTAAAAAATGAAATAGTTTTGCCCCACTCTCTGTTTGAGTCAAGTACTTTGTTATGTATAATATTTGAAGCTTATTTTCATCTGCTTGTGTCATTGGATGAAACGAAGCTTGGGGGAAATTTGCCTCTTACCTTTGGACTTCATGCTGAAGGTAAAGTCACTAGCTTTTTAAGTTGGGGGATAAGTACCAACCATCTCTGGATAATGCATTGGGAAGTTCAAGCATAGTTTTCTATGGTTCAAGCTTGTGTAAAAATGAAACCACCTACCTCAAGCATAGTTTCCTCTGGTTTGAGCTTGTGTAAAAATGAAACCAGGTCCAAGCATAGTTTTGTTTAGTTTTTAAGCTTGTGTAAAAAAAAAATCTATCCTAAGCATAGTTTTGTTTTGTTTTAAAGCTTGCGTAAAAATGAAAACAATCCCAAGCTTAGTCATTGTTCTTTCTCATGCTCGTAAATACATGAGAATAAGTTACTGAGCTTAGTCTTTGTTCTTTCTCATGCTCGTAAATAAATGAGAATGTAAACGAGTATACTTTTATCACTTTTTCAGAATCGTAAAGGTTATACGAAAAAGGAACCCCCTGGAGTTCCCTTTAAGCTCTTTTTAGACTCTCTAAACATGAAAAGATTGTCGAGCAACCTTGTTATGTTCACGCTCGTTAAAATATTTGAAGAAAACGTCTGTTGAGCAATAGTTTATCTCTCTTTCAGTCTCATCAGACTAATTTACGAAAAAGGAACTGAGAGAGTTCTCTTAAAGTATTTTTCAGACTCTCTAAACATGAAAAACCCCCGAGTTTTCTTTCTTTGGACTCGTTAAACAAACATCGACAAACCCATATAGGACCAAACCACTCCTTCCTAGGGTTCATTAAACATACTCTGAGGGACTCATATGAAGGATGAGATTAGATTTCAAGCATATGTTATCCTCCTCAAGCTTGTGTAAAAATAAAGAGGTACTCGCCAGAAATGGTGGGGGAAAACATTGGGAAAGAAACTTATCTAAACCTGTATTCTATGGAAGAGTATCTTTTGAACATGATACCCTTTCACTTGCTTTGTGTCTAGGTTGGAAAATCCTCTTGTCTCTTGATCATACCCCTTTCTAAGATTACAAATTGTTCTGTGACCCCTATTGTTGAGTCAATATTTCCAAGACATTTGTCGTGTCGTCAATATGTTCAAAGAGAAGTTCAACTCAGAAATCCTTCTATTGCATCAGCCATTCCTGCAGTCCTTAAAGCCTTCTATTGCATCAGCCATCCCTGAGTCAGTCCTAAATCACTTGTTACTCTGATCTACTTCAAATCTTGTTACCCATTTCGTGTCATTGATGGGGGATACATTAAGGCCCTCCTGTGATGAATCTTTTCCTATCGAATTCAACTCATTATCCAAGAATTAGACTTAGAAACTAATTGGTACCTTGGACCTTTCATACCTCAATGGTAGGTTTTCTCACTTTCGGCAATGGGTTTTCATTATTGACCCCTGATTGGGAGATTTCGCCGAGTGTTCGACTTCAACTCATTAATTCACATTCGTTGGATTGTGATAGTGTACCTTGGGATTCATTGACATTAATGGTCATTTCCCTCATACTTGTTAACAATATTCACTAATGATCGGTAATGAAGTGGTTTCTACCATGTTCGACTTCAGCACATGTATTCGAATGGTTAGATTCGTACTATAGAGTGGTGGAGATGAAGACCCTGAATATTTTCTAACAAATTCAGGTTGCGTTGGAGTATATTCAGTTTGTATTGTTGCATAGATCCACATTGTATGTCCGGTGGCTATGCTCAAATTTGAGTATTTAACACATAAATCCACAATGTATTTTTGGTGGCTATGTTCAAATTTGAGTCGTATTGGCATGGATCCACGGTGTATATTTGGTGGCCATGACCTGTATTACTTGACATGGATATTTTCATGTCAGCATTTATGCTTTGAGTCATTTGTAGTATGGGAATGCCTACCTCGGCGATGATATATTATTGTATTGTATTTCCTTGTTTGTTGACAAGTTTCCAACCGACTGTTCCTTGTTCCCTACACACACTCGACAAAGTATTTCATCTATCACTTTGTTCTAACTTCATACTTTAGGGGGTTCTCTGTTACACATTATTTTCGTCATCCTTGTGATCGTTAATTATGTAAACCTATATGTTGCCTTTAGAGGGGTCAATGGCCTAAATTCCTGAAGAAAGAAGGGAGAATAACTTTTACGGAGAGAAGAAGTTGTATTTTCCTTTGTAAAAAACCTATTAAAGAGGATTTCCGCAGGCTTCTCTATACACGAGGTGTGAAAATGCCTGATTTCCATAGGCTGTACTAAAGCTAGGATGCGGATTTTCTGTAGGCTGCACTATAGCTAGGGTGTGGAAATTCCTGTACGTGGGAAAAATGAGCATCTTCTTGATGCTTCTAGAAGGAGAAGCTTCTATAGTGAGGTGGCCTCTAGATGGTTTGGATCTTACTCGATTTCATGACTTAGTGGGATCATCCTAACCTCCTCACCTTATCCTATTCAGCTTATAAAAGGACAGGAGCTCTCATGGAAAAAGTTAGCTTTTGAGATTGGCTTGAGCTTGAATTTTGTAGATTGGAAATTTGGATTTATTAGAGTGGCTTTGAACTTTGCTTTGTCAAGATGAATGTGACTAGCTAACATATCTACAGTCTCAAAATATGTGGATTAGAAGTGTGTGGGAAGTAAGGAACTGTTGGAAGGAACCTGACGACATCAAGGCATCTGGTTGTATCTTTCTTCCACATTCTTTAATATAGATATACTTTTCTTTCCTATATAAATGTTATTTGTTCATATTGTATGATTCCTTGATCATGTACATATCAATTAGACTCTGTTATTCTTGTCTTCGTTGGCTTGTGTTATTTTACAGATATTTCTCCATAAGCCTCATTATGGAGCTTGGATTGTATTGGCAAAGTTGGATCTCCGATATTTAAAAGGTATGCACCAGATCCATTTCTCATTTGATAATTGAAATCTAAGAAAAGAGTAGTTTACTGTCTTGTTTTGTTCTAGTTTCGTAGTGAAGCTAGGGGGATTCATTTGTGTCTACACTTAACAATTAGCCCAATAACAACAGATCAAGAATAAATATGTTCAGCATGTCAAACAAATTCAGAATATGAAGAGTACATAATCAACAAAGGTTTTTTTTTTTTATTTAATTGTGAAAAATGCGGACATCTTGAAATAGAATGCCATGAAGGAAATGAGACAAAAAAACTAATTGAAAAAGAAGACAATTATGAAGATGAATTGATCAGTGCTTTAGATGAACTAAGAAAAGAAAGAGAAGAAAACAAGTAACTCAAGAAATAATTGATGAAACAAAAGGAAAGTGCTCACATTTTTGAAGAATCCCAACAGATCATCAAGAAATTAAGAACTCAGCTAGAAGAAGCCAGAAAGATTGAAGAAAATATTAAAGATCAAAAGCAGTATTTGGAAGCCAACATAAAAACACATAAGGAAGAAGCATAAATGAGAGAAATTATATTGACAGATCATCTTAAGGAAAGAACTAACGATCTAAACCAGCTTGAGGCAAAGTTTGGTCAAGAAGAGAAAGGACTTGAAGAAGAAATAATCACATTGAAAATCCAGCTTGAAGAAGTGAAAAGAACAGAAGAAGTTATGAAGTCTTAGATAATGAAGAAAGAAGAAGAGGTTGAGAAGCTTAAATAAAGTTGTCACATTGAGAAGTAAAATCATCAAGCTCAACAAGAAAATTGAAGAGATAGAAACATCCACATCAGTTATAGAGAATGAAGAGAAGCACTCTAAGTTGCTAGAAAAGAAGAATGAAGAAAATAGAAAGAGTTATGCAGAAGTACTCAAAGGAAGGAATCATGGTCAACCTGAATCCAAGAAAAATATTAAAGATACATCTTCAAGAACACCATCCATGTTCAATCCAAAAATAGGCTTCAATCATGATCATGATTAGTCAAGGCATAAATTCAGAAGGAATACGCCAAAAAGAAGATTATTCACTCCCATGTATGCAAATTTATTTTATGGTCATTGTTTTTATTGTACTAATTTTGGACATAAGGTTGTAGATTGTAGGAATAATAAAAATGTTCAAGCAAGAAATGCATGTGTGGCCCCACGTAACATTGAATGTTACAAATGTCATAACTATGGACACATAGCTAGTGATTGTAGAAGCATGATCGATACTTACATGAAAGAGAAAACTGATATCAGATATAAGAAAGTATGGATAAGAAAACACGAAGAACATGTGAACAAAGACCAGGTCCCAAAGATCACAAGATTGGCAATAAAATGAGATGAAGAAAATTCTACAGAGAAAAAGAAAGATGTCAGATACAGAAAGGTTTGGAAAATAAATGAAAGAAAATAAGGACAGGTAAATAAGGAATAGATTCAAGAGATTGTACTTTCAGGAATTGTAGTGAAAGATGAATCCACAGACAGAAAGAAAGAATTCAGAGCTCAAAGAGATGATGAATCTACCAATGAATATGATGATGAATACACATCAGAGAAGGAATTGTTCTGAGCCATTCGGCTTAGAGACTCCTAGGTAACATGAATATTAGATAGGGGGAGTCTATGCGATAGTTGTGACAGACAAAAGAACCATCCTTTGAGCAGCTTGTAGAGTTTGAGTAGACAAATTTAGAGAAGTTAGTTAGAAGAAGTACAAGTGAAGACTTCATGATAGTATAGTAATAAATGGGTCAGCATTATGTATAGTTGTATAGTAGAGTCTTGGACAGTATGGATAGAGATGGATTTGTAAGAACACTCAACAGGTTTGGAAATATATATGACAGTGGACGAGAGCATGGATTCATAGATTGGTTCAGAGAGTGGTTCAGATACAAAGGAACATTATGGATGTTAACTACATAGGAAATGGCTCAAACAATGCTAATGGATTCCAAATTGACAGATATGTTTTTGGATACATGTAGTGCATACAACAGTTCACATTCAAAACAACGTAATTCTCAAAAAAAACAATGACAAAACTCCCTACGAGCTATGGAAAGGAAGACAAACAAATGTGAAGCACTTCAGAATATTTGGAAGCAAATGCTACATCAAAAGAGAAGATGGAAGAATGGGAAAGTTTGACTCTCGTGTGGACAAAGGAGTACTTGTTGGTTACTCAAGTACAAGGAAATCATACAAGTGTTACAATCTGAG
>SNQJ01S0049878.1:38635-68269 GCA_010110895.2 Picea sitchensis | reverse complement strand
CTCTCATTTTAATTACTCTTGAGCATATTGAATATCTATAAGTGACTGAGGTAACCAAAGGATATATAAGGTGAATTGCAGAGGGAAGGTGAAGTAAAGAAGGTCAAAATTCAAGGGAGGATAAATTCTTTTGCTGATGCTTTCTAAGCTATGTTATTTACAGGTCATCTCACCATTTTTGCAATAATGTTTTTTCTAGAATGATTCAGACCACAAAATTTGGAGGTCGTTGAGGAAACATATCTAAGTAGTTGTGATAAAACTTTCATCTTGTGGGTCATTGTATTTTTTGAGTTACACTCCGTGGAAAATAGGGTTTGTGGCTAGTCCTGAAACTAGTCTAAAACATGTGTTTCGGGTAAAAACGTCATAACTTCTTCATAACAGATCCAAATTCAGTAACACCAAATGTATTGGCTATAGTATAGTTTTTAGTATTTAGTGTACCATTTATAGATCCATAAAACAAATATTCTGTGTGGGGAACGCTCTACAAGTTCACTCTCTCAAATAAGAAAGAATTCAACAGGGTATGTCAATTTTGCTATAACTCTTTTTTTTGAGAGGTTCCAGGCAGGGAAACCGGGAGCAATTGCATAAAATAAACTGAAGAACATTGTGTAATATTTTCATATCTCTATTCATTACAGGTACATAGTTATGATTATTTCAAGTTACGGTTGTTGACTAATCCAAAATTAGTCATGTGAGACTAAAGTAAAGTGTGATGAAAATGCTAGTCTCTTGTTGTTAAAGTTAAGGAAGGTTTGTAGGTATGTGATCATATACACCAGGTATATTATAGAGTTACAAATCATATTTGGATGATGAAATTGATGAGGTCTTTTGGTTGAGGTGCATGTTGGGTACATGGTTGAGACAAGTAGTTGATGAGTTGGCACATACATGAGGTGTATTGTTAATGATGTTGGTACATCTTGATGAGTCATAGTTGATGAGTAGTTGATGCATGATTTGTACATACTTGGTACATGGTTGGAGGCACTTGTTAGTAGTATTGTTGACACATGGTTTATGGATGATGTAGCATACTTTTCTTGGTATATTATTAGAAGCACATAATTATCTTGGTGATGATTATGAGTTGTTGTGTTATTCTTGGTTGATGCACACTTGGTGATATTGTTCATATGGTTGATATTTTTCTTGGTGATTGATCTTGGTGAGTAAATCTGATTTGGTTGATAAGATTGATGAGACAGGTTGTTGTGATAGGTTGTTTGGACAAGTTATTGTGACAGGTTATTTGTACAATTTTGGTGCATGGTTGATGCATTTGTTTATGGTACAGGTTTACGTATAGGTTGATGTATGATACATGTTGGCACAGGATATTGGTACAGGTTGTTACAGGTTTTTTGGTGTAGGTTGATTGGTACAGTTTTACAACAGTATATCTCACAGTGATAGTGTGACAGTGGTTCCATCATTCTACTTATATTTTAGGAAGGTTGGACGGGGCAAGGACAGGTGGTTGTATCCACCTTCTAGTTGTAGCCGGAGAACATAGGGGTTGTAGCCTCCTTCTGGTTGTATCCAGAGAATTGAGGAGTTGGAGCTTCCCTGAGGTTGTATCCTGAGAAACTATGGGGTTGGATGCTCCTTCCAGTTGCAGCTAGAAAACAAAGGAAGTTGGTTCTTCCAATGAATGTAATTCTTAAATACATATAAGAAAAAGCATTTCGTGGTTTTCTCCCTCTTTGGTTTTCCATGTAAAAACATTGGTGTACTGTGTATGTGTATGATTGCTCATTTGTTCATTGTTTATTTACTCTGCAACTATTGGATGATAATGTTGCATTGATATAACACTTTCATTTTATGGTTAAAAAGGATTGTATTACTCTATTATTGATTCATCCCCCCTCTCAGTAATCCAACAAAAACATGGTGCTAACAGTTGGCTCCAATCAGGATGTTATCCTCTCAGTGAGGTAGAAAATAACAATAGACCGAGTGCCTGACCATTTGGATTTATTTGACTCAAAAATCTAAACTGACAAAACAAACTTATTTACAAACTCTATTGACACAACTTTGACCAAACTCAGCATAAACTTAGGGCCTTCACTTCAGGCTTCAATTTTCTGTTGATTATTGATTTGCAATGCTTCATCTGAAAATAAAATGGTTATTTTACAATGACATGATGAGATTGAAAAAAAAAATAAACATGATAATGTTTGAGAAACTTGCCATTCATAGGTCCCCCACCAATAAGATCTCCATTAAGCTCCTGCGGCAAATAGGAATTGTTCCCATGGTATGCAACAATCTTGAATGGTCTCGGTCAAAGATGATAAAACTTCCCATGTTTCCCTCTATCTTCATTCCTTTCATCCCAATTCAGTACCAAATCATTCACCTTGAAATCATCTTTCTTAGTATGTTTGTCGAAATCCCTTTTCATTTTGTCTTGGTGCAGTTGTGATTTATTGAAGACTTGTTCTCTCATTTCCTGCACATGGATTAATTGGTTTATTCTCCTTAGAACATCATTTGGTTCAACTTCTTGTTCTTGCAACATACTCATCACTGGAAGTCCTAATGAGGTAGGAAAAAATACCTATGTACCATATACGATCTGGAAAGGTGATGTGGAAATAGACCATTTAGTGTTAATCATGTTAACCCATAATGCATAGATGAGATTTTTGTGCCAAGCTTTCTTGTTTTCCTGCAGAAGCTTCTTAGTAATCCTAGTCAAGATTTGGTTAGATGATTCATGCAACCCATTACACTGTGGGTAATACATTGTGGAATGACCAAGAGTTATATTATAGTCACTATAGAATTTCTCCATTTTATTATATTTGAATGTCGCTGCATTTTCAGTAATGATATTGACTAGACAACCAAATCTAGACAAAATATTGCTTTCTAAAAATTGAATTATGACAGTATCAGTAGCTTGCCTTGTGGGGACTGCTTTCATCCATTTGGTGAAGTAGTCTGTGGCTGTCAGTATCCACCTATGTTGAGTTGAGGATGGCGGATGAATTTTCCCTATAAAATCAAGACCGCATTGCATGAATGGTGATTTGACAGAGATAGGATTTAAAGGTAGAGGCTGCAGTTTTCTTTTTCCATCAAATATCTGGCATTCATGGTAGCTGGAAACTTCCTTGTATACATCAGACAAAATACTAACCCAATAGAACCCTGCCCTCAATATTTTGTGCATAGTAGTCTTCCAATAATGATGTCCCTCACAGTCACCTTTGTGAAACTCTTTGATAGCATTTTTCATTTCTTCCTCCAGCAAACAATTTAGCAAGATCCCACCTGGATCTTTCCAATACAAAGAATGGTCCAAAATGCAAAACTTTGTTGCTTTCAACTTCAAAAATCTAGATTTGGTTTTGATCAACTCGGGAGGAGCTTGTAAGTTCCTTAATACATAAATAATATCATCATACCAAAGAGAGTCAAGGAACTTTTGGGATATCTATGGGACTGTTTAATCTTATGAATTTTGTGATAAATCAACAATACAATTGATTCCCAAAACATCACAATTGGATTGTGCTGTCAATTTTTCAAGCCCTTGACCCTTAATGAGCTTTGTAGGTTTGATATCGAGGTGATACTCCAACATTAATGTTATCCATTTTCCCCTTCTCCCTTTAGGATCAGGCTAAGTCAAAATATCTTTTACAGAATTGCTAGGCACATAAGCAATGACATGGGAATGCAAGATATAAGTTCTAAATTATTTAAGGACTTTCACCAAGGCATATGCTTGTTTTTCCATGATGTCATACCTTATTGGGGAGTCTCTCAATGTCCTGCTATAATAATCTATAGGCCTTTCAAATTTTTGATCATATTTTTGTAACAAAACACTAGCAATGGTGTGTTCTGAAGCAAAAGAAAACAAGATAAAATATTTTGCAAAATTTGGGTCGGCTAATACTGGAGCTTTGGTCAGTGCCACTTTAATATCTTCAAAAGACTTCCTATATTCAGTAGTCCATTTTATTTCATTTCCTTTCATGAGCATATTTTTTATATAATTTATGATCTCAGCCAAGTTAGGAATAAACCTTCTCAAAAAATTCACTTTTCCTAGGAAAGATTGTACCTATTTCTTACTCCTGGGAGTGTCGATCTTCAGAATTGTTTCCACTCTGTTGGGTTATATTTTTATCCCTTCCTTTTAAATTATGTTTCCAATAAATTTTCCTTCTTACATTCCAAAGTTTGACTTTTTTGGATTCAATTGGATGTCAAACTTTCTACATTTCTGGAAAACCCTTCTTAGATGTTTGAGATGTTGATCATCGGAATCTGAAAATACAGTGATATCATCTAAGTAAATAACAATAAACTTATCCTTTTCATCGAAAAAGGCTATTTCCATGGCCCTTTGGAAAGTCTCTCCAACATTCATAAGCCCAAAAGGCATTTTTGCATACATGAAAGTGTCCCAAGGTGTTGTAAAAGTTGTCTTTTCTTGGTCATCCAGATGCACCATAATCTGGTTGTAACCAGAGAAACCATCAAGAATTAATATCTTTTGATATGCTACCACCTTTTGCAAGATGTAATCCATCTTAGGAAGTGGATAATTGTCTTTGAGAGACACCCTGTTTAGATTCCAAAAATATACACATAATCTTATCTCACCGCTTTTCTTCCTGACCGGCACTAGGTTAGCCACGCACTTGGAAAATATTAAGGACACAATACTTTTGGCATCAAACGGTTTCCTTACCTCCTTTTCAATCAATGGAAATAGCAGAGGGTTTATTCTTCTCAACTTTTGCTTGAAGGGTTTATGATCATCCTTGATGGGAATTACATGTTGAATTACCTTAGTACCATAGGCCTTTAAATCTTCATAACTCCATGCAAAGACATTAGGGAATCCTTCATAAGACTGGAATACCTCTGTTTAATTTATGGACTGAGTGTTTTAGATAGTTTGATGATCTTGGGATCCTCCTAATTCCCAATGTTGCAATCTTCTATATCCTCATCATTTGCAGTGATTTTAGGATTTTTTGCTACATAGTTGTTGTAAAAAAAAATTCCAATGGGACCAAGCCTTTGAGAATAATGTTATTTTTGAGTTGCACTATATCTCTTCCAGCAATCTAATTCTTAAAAAGGTCATCATTGTTGAACATAGTTGCATATTCATTCTCTTCACAACATCACTCATCATCAATATTTAAATTAGCAAATTCATCCCTCATCTGAAGGAATCTTTCTACATGTTTGTCATCTTCAAATATTTTCCAATATTTAATGTTATGAGGTATTGTTGGCCTATGTTTGACTTCAATTTCATACCTTTTATTAGGAAAAATTGGAATTTTGAAAACTGAATCTGAAGTAGCCAAAGCATCTGCAATTTGATTTCCCCCCCTAGGAATCACTGACAAATTGTATTATGAAAACTCTTCAAGAAGATCAAGCACTAAATTCCTATATGATCTCAATATAGGATTATTGGATTGATATATACCCTTTACCTGGTTGATAACAAACTCAGAATCTCCATGTACAACTATCCTCCTAGCACCCAATTCTTTTAAAGTCTTCAATCCCAAAATTAATGCCTCATATTCGGCCATATTATTGGTACAATCAAAAGCAAGCTTGTAAGAACAAATTTTTGTACCTATCTTGGGAGGGTTAATCCACACACCAACTCCTGCTCCTTCCTTGCTAGCAGCTCCATAAAAGCTCATATTCCACATTTCATCTTCTACATTGTTTTGCTGATTTGTAATTTCCTCTGTTTGATGATCAGTTTTGTCTTTCGTAACCATGACAACTGTTAGATCCCCCTCTTAAAAAATCAAGTGATTATAGAAAATAGAGGAACCAACCTCAATATCAACAGAGTAAATGGGATGATTATTTGGTTGAGTTTTACTACTCACCATGTACTTGAGCAGTACTTCTCTATACAACCTCCTTTCTTGGCCGAAAACAAGGATAGTAGCATATGACATATCCATTTGCAAAGTTCCTTTCAAATTTGCATCCCAAGATCTAGATAACAACATGCCAAATTTAGGAGGGATGTCAACAACCACTACATCCATGATCATATTTTTTGATGGAATTTGACACAATGATACAACCAGGTCTTTGATTAAACCCAATCATTTCACCTTCCTTGAGTCAAAAGAGAAAATATCCTTATAAGGCCTTTTAATATCTAGTCCCAAATCAACCATGACCACCTTGGGCATTAGATTATGTGATGCTCCTAAATATAACATGGCATTATGTAAAGTCATGTCATGAATTTTAAGACTGACATAGAAAGGAGTAACATCATCAACATTGCCACTCTCCTCCACATGTGGTCCAAACAAGATAGCAAGGTGATCATCTTGTGCATTCAAGGTGTCAGGGGATTCTTCCATTTTTATCATTTTAATGATTTGATTTCTATATTCTTCATTCTTAATCACCTCATTAAATGGAACATAAATTTTGATATTATCCATTTCACTTTCAAAATTAAAAGGAGATAGAGCCTTTTCTACCTATTTGATGGTCGCTTCCTTTTTTGCCTCAGGTATTTTCTTTGGGGGTTCTTCTTTGGATTTTCCTTTCTCCAGTACATCCTTTACTGAATATTCTTTCTTTGTTTGTCTTGAAGAAGGTGTATTTATCTGAAGTTCCCTTGTAGGATTTGCCTTTGGAATATTTGTAGGCACCTATTTACTTCTGAGGTTATACTTCTTCTGAAGTTGCATAATAGCATTGTGGTATCCTTTCCTAAACTCTTATGTTTCCAATGACAACATATCATCATTATCTTTCATAAACTTATCATTTGCATCCATAAATTGATCATGTTCTTCTTTAGTTAAGAACACATTTGTTTTTGTATCGTCACAACAATGCATATTGTCTTCAATTGTTTGATCAAAATCTTCATTTACATAGTTTTTTTGGAAAGGAGGTTTTATTTATTGATCACCTTGATTTCTCTGATCTCTTTTCCTGTTCTGTGGAACTGGAGATCTTCTGAAATTTTGATTTCTGGGATGAAAATCAGTTTGATCCCTAGTGGCAAGCTTATTTTCCAAGGAAATTCTTTCCATGAGTATTTCCATAGTCTTCATCATCAAATAAAATTTCTCATATGATGATTGAGAATTTAAGGGTTGTGCTTCTCCTTGGACCTTCTTCACATATCTGTCAGTATTATGTTTGATCTTCCCTGATGCCATCAAATTTACCTCTACTTCAATTGCATTGCTCATCATATCATCTAATGTATTGGATCTTCTTTCTCTTAACAACAAGGCAAAGTCACTGTCAAAATAATCAACATATCAAAGTTGAGCAGCTCCAGGAGGAGGTTTAACTTCTGTAGGAATTGAATTATAGACTTTCATAAATATGGTTGAAACTCTTGTACTGTTTCATTTGCTGATATTTTTATATTATTGTACTGAGTTAGCAATTGAAGAGGGTTCTTTTTGTCACCCCACCTTGCAACAAAAAGTGTTTCAAAAGATGCAAAATTGGGGATACTCACTGCAGGAAGAGCTTTAAACCATTTTCTGACTTCTCCTAAAAGACTTTGTGTGAACAAACTGAGTTTTTCATCCTCATGATCTACTTCCTCTAGATCAAGAAAATCATTGAACCAATCCAAGTGTCTTTGGGCTGATGTATTTTCTTTAGCATCGAATGATATGATTCTCTTATTATAATTTTGGGGTAAATAATGCAATTGGGCAGGCAAGGCATGAAGAAAAAATCTTGTTGTCATGGCTCTAGGAGGATTTTGGACTATCTGGATAGTCTGAGCAGGGACAATCTGAATAGGAATAGTCTGAATGAAGACAGTGGGAATCAAAGACTGGAATTTATTCTCATCAAAGATAATTTCACCCAACTTAGATTATGCTCTAGATCTGAACAAGGTTTTCTCAAATTTTAAATCAAATTCAAGGTCATCAATACTTTTTATACCGTATTTGGGTAAGGATAGATTTTTGTCCAGGAAAGAAAATGATTGAACTGTCTTTTATTTTATTTTTTTCAATAGTTTCTTAGGATCAGGCACAGATGCTATAGGTTCTAGATCAGGGTTCCTTCTAGTGTAAATTCTCTCAAGAGACAATATTTCTTATTTTCTCAAAAGACAAAACTATGTTACTGATCTTATTAAATGAAGACACCAGGGTAAGAAACATTCAACCAAAAAGGTGTCTGATTAACTGTTACCCTAAGGAATCAAATCTAAGATTTTAGTCATTCTTCTTAGGGAAAATTTTCAATTTTGTCCCCGGTAATAGCGCCAAAATGTTAATACTGAGGAAATTGTTGGGTTGAAGAAATAATCTACAAAGGTAACCTACAAACCAACTTTAAGATTGGAAACTAGCCTTTCCAATCTAGAGAGGGCTCTCTCTGAGACTTGATCTCTGATAGACAAGTTGCTTTGAAAAGATGGCTAGATTTAAAACTTTAAAATAATTTTTTAAGGTCAGTTGACAAAATATAGTGCTTCTAGGGCTATGGAGTCAACCCCTGAAAATAAAGAAAACAATGCTTGGTAGATAGAACTCCTCATAGGAACAAAGGATAAATAAGGTGATGAACTTCAGTGTTTAGTTTGATCATGTAGGGTGAAATAAGAAAAGAAACATACAATAGAATCAGAGCACCACAATGGATGAATTCTGATCTTAGATGGGAAGATAGACAGAATTTAAATTGGTTCAGTCTAGAGAAACACTTAGATGAATCATGGACTTTAAAATTTACCAATTTAAAAAGAAGAGAAGTGAAAATGAATATGAGTACACAGAAAATACATACAAAGAAAGGTACAAGCTTCGGATCATCACCATTAGAATCTTTTTCTTAAGTAACTCAAGACTTTTGCATTTGCATTTCTTTAGATTCGGGAAATTACATAGAGGATCAAAATGTCTACACTTTTGCCTGCGCGCCCATATTTACATCAAAATAGTCCTCATATATATAAATTAAATCTACACTTAGCTTCTAGGAGTTGAACTACTATCTCCTAGAATTATGGATCTGGTTGTTTTCAAAGAGAAGAGCAACCTCTACAAAAATTACCAAAAATAGGAAAGTCGATCTGGCAATCATAAACTATCAAGGATGTTATTTAAAATCATAAATTCTTTTAGAAAATCACAATCATATGGTTGTGATGAATCATCATGTGTATTTATGGACAACATTGTCACTGTTGCACAATAAATTCTGGTTTTTGTTGCACAAATGTTGGCTGTGAAATTTGCGCAGTGATTTCATCTGGCAGATCTTCATGCTAAGGTTACGCGCATGAATCTAGTTGGAAACAAAGAATGGGGTCATTCAGTTTTTCCGTAGCTTCCTTGTCCAAACTCACTTGCAATTGTAAGGCCTTGTTTGTTCTTCTCAATGACATTTTTTGTCTTTTCAAACTCTTCACCTATCTCAACAAAGCCACATTTATTTTCAGTTTGGATTGAGCGTCAGAGAGAGTTGCACATGCATCGTCAATAGCTGGTATGCATTCCTTGAAATGTTCGATGATTATTTCCTCTAATATCCATTTTTCCTCCTTGATCTCAATGATCACATATTGAGCCTCTCTTAGTTTCTTTTTCAGCCAATTTATATTCTTTTCTCCTCCTGTTGGTGAGGTAGGAGATATTTGACCTGCTTGACTCTGTGATGTTGGTGCTTTAGGAATTTTTCTTCTAGATTCCTTCTCAATTCTTTGTTTTCTTGATAAAATTGGGCTATGACATGTTGAGATTTATTTAGTTGATGTTTCACCTCCTTAGTATTTGCATCTCCTTCACCTAGCTCCACTTGATTTTCATCAATTCCCTAGTTTGCACAGTCAACAATCCCTCACTGAATTGTGGGTATGGGAAATATTCTAGCAGAGGATCTGGTGCACGGTTTACTAGGAGCTTGGATATCCTCAGTTTCATTAGTAAATCTTAGCTTGCTTCTCTTCTTGGATGTTGGTTGACTGAGTGATGTTTCTTCCATTTCTTTTCCTTTTCTTCTTTCAATAACATCTCCTCTTCTCGCCTATGAACTATGAAGTGTTGATTTCTCAGCAGATAAGGGAATATCTCTTTTAGGGTTGTTGGGAATGTTTGTAGAAATCAAGAAGGAATTCCATTCCTTGTTCAAATTTCCTAGCTCTTCAACCACCAACATCTTAATTAATGAAAAATGGAATAAGTTTTTCTCTAGCTGGTCAGCTTTGGATTGGACACTATCTACCATCTTTCCCAGGCTTCGACACAAGAAGAAGGCTAAGTTTAAGGGATTTCTCCCTGTGAAATGCATCAGTAACCTGATGTGATATGGATGCACCTTGTCGAATATTCCCTCACAGGTGAAGTACTTTGTTGGCACAGGGGCAGACCCAGGGTTCAATGCTTCAACAACGCACCAACAAAACCCTAACTACCGACCCTTTCGGCAACACCTGCGAAGCATATGAAGTCTCACCCAAGGTAGAGGGAGGGGGGGTTGCAGGACTCAAGTGTCTACAACCTAGTTGGGACACAGATCTGTGATTACAATACTTTAACATAGCACTTAGCAGTTAACCTTCATTAGTATTTAACTCTTACTCACATCGCATATAAAACCCTAATTACAGAGCAGCGCAGTATTCAACAAGATCTAACATATTCAAGCACTTAGCACTTATAAACAGATCAGATCTAGCATTCATTCACATCACTAATCATTAAGCTATTATAACAGATGCATCTAACATACATAAAGATAACAACACTAAGCATAAATCACATCAATCACACAAAGAAACCATAACACAGGATATATGTGGTTTACCCCCATTGTGGGGCTATGTCCACCAACTCTTCTTCTTCTTTATTATCTTCTGTCAATCTCCTTACATGCATAGAGCCTCAAAACCAACTCCACATAGGATAGGAGATCTTTGTGCACCTCGCCAGATCCTACTTCCTCAAGCTTGGTACAGCACAGAGCCTTTCTTACAATCACTTGCACTTAGCTCTGTAAGTTCTCAACACACAGTATGCACAAAGCATTCACAAATATCTGCACTTAGCACACTAGCTTACAACAGACTAGTCACTGCCTAGTCACTGCCCCTCTTCTTACATCGCCTAACTTTCTATTTATACATTACAAAATGGGCCTAAACATGGGTAAAACCCATGGGTCGACATTCCATACCTGTTACATAAAACCTAAACCCAAAAATTCCGCAAAAGGTGGCGATATCCCATGATCTCTGCTTCACCTAGAGCTCCATCTTTGACCAGCCTGTCGAAGTCCCAAAATCGGTCAAACATGACCAGCGTTTCCACAAAACCTGGTCAAGGGCCAACAGGCCCCCAACACTCACCTGTGACTTGTCCTGAGTAACTCTTATTTGGGTAGCTCTGCCTCAAATTCCTCGAGCTTGGCTTGAGCTGCTTAGACCTACTGTTTTGCCAGAGCCTCATGCTCGGTGAACTCCTAAATGACCTTCTCAGTGACAGGTCCTTCTAGTCGCTCTTCAACTAAGGTGACCACTTGTTCTAGCTATGCACTTTGTCCTTCAATCTCCTCAAAAAGTTTGCAAGCTTCATCCTGCACTGGATGAAGTCTTTGGGTCACTTCCATGACTTTGCTCTGGATGGGATGGACTTGTTGCTGAATCATGCATTGTTCCTGGGATATTTTCATCCTCTCAACTACTAACAGTGGCTTCAACTGTGCTTGCACTGTTTCTGCTTGTTGCTTTTCCTCTTGGAGCTGTGACTCTAGTGTCTTTAGTTCACGGTCCTCTACAAGGTGCTCGTAGGTCTGCGCAATTCGACTATTGAGTTGTTGACATTCCAAGGCCTATGCCTTGATTCTCTCAACTACACTCTAAGAAGTTTCCTCTCTCTGATCTCGCACATCCTGCGGAGTGCTTGGCACTGCTTGCAATTCAAGTTCTGTTATTCATGCTTGGAGATGCTAAATGGCTTCAGTGAGCTTCTCCACCTAGATATTAGTTGTTTCTTCTTCTATCTGTGCTAAGCCCATCATGGAGAAAAGTGCTCTGGTGACTGCTTCTTTAAATCCCATCTTCTCTGCGAGCATCTTCTCTTTCTCCTTTTGGATCTGTGTGCTATCCTCAGAAAACTTCACCTGGAGGTCGTCTTTTTCTTGTTGTGCAACCTAGCATTTCTCTATGGCTTCCTCTTTTTCTTTCTTCAAGGCATCTGTGGCCTATTCCTTTTCCTCCTGGACATGACAAAGGTGATCTTCTGTCGAGTCTGCTAATCTGCATAGCTGGGCAGGTTCATCTCCCAAATCTTCTCCTTCTGATGGTGGTGGCACAGTAGACACTGCCCGACTCGAAAAGAGAGCCTGTTGTACTCCTCTGAGATCTGCTTCAATCCTGTCAAACATCATCTCCTGTTTGGCTTCACTTTTATGAAATATATCTTCCGAGGTGCCTGTCATAGCGGCAATGATAAGGTCAATGTCATCCACCATTAGCACAGTCTGAAATGGAGGTTTATTGGCTTTTGACTTCTTCCACGATGTAGGTTTCGTTGGGGAAACCTTTCTTTTTTTGGATGTCTCTGCCTCATCGAGGGGATCTTTAGGCAATGTTACTTCACCTTTCTCTTGCTTGTCTTCTTCCCCTTCTTCCTCTTCTTTTTCAACTTTGTCACCTCCTCCCCCTTCAGGTGAGTCTGATGCATTTTTTTCTGATGCACTGTGTATTTCCTGTACCTCTTCTTTCTTTTTCTTCTTGTTGTTGTTGGGTGCATCATATTCTTCACAAGTAACTATAGGACTTTTGATGAGGTCGGGGTCGGATAATTCTGTCTATTCGACTGGTACTAAGAATTCCTTAGGCCACTCCTTAGTGATTTTCTCCATGTCCTCCTCAGTGAGCTTGTAATAACTCTGCAGCTCCTCCTTGTGTTGATATCTGTGCACAATGATATATATAAATTGTCTATCTACGCAGAACTTTGCAAATGGTCTAAACCGATGCAGTGTGTTCAGTGTAATGCAAGGGAAGGATTCAATATCCCTCTTCAACTGCAAATAATCAGTGTGGAACACCACATTTTACTGCCATTGCTTCGCCATCTCACTCGAGTACTAGAGCGTAGTGAACTTCGCAGCTACTGGTTTAGACGGGTCAATTTCAGGGAATGTCGCTCATTCTAACATCTCCCAAGAAATGAAGGTGATGAGAATCAGCAACCAACTGAAATGAAACTCATAGCCATGATCCTGAGCTTTGCAAAAGTCTTTCTCTAACTGGTTGACGAGGTAGCTCACCCAGTTAATTTGCAGTCCTTCAAAGCATTTACCTGTGAGTTCGACGATGAACCCCGTGACCTGCATTAGAATATTCTTTTTGACAAGATTACAAGTGATCAATTGGAAAGCTAGGCACATTGCACCATTCTAGATGGAGGCTACCTTGTATACCCGCTTCCACTTCTCCACATCGCCATAGGTGTCTTTGATCATCTGTTCTAGGGCATGATCTATAGCTTTCCCTGGGTAAAAGTGTTGTGGGTCTGGTCCTTGCATGCTTAATCCGGTGATCTGGTGGATCAACACTAGATCAACAGTGATGCACCTATCCAACCATAAGTAACCACCATGGAAGCACGACAACAGGAGATTAATGCACGCATTAACCTCTTGGTGTCTTCCGAAGTGTGGTAGCTTCATCACATTGAGGATCGTGGACCTCGTGATGTCCATGGTCCATGGTTGGGGGAATATCCCTGACTTCTTCCCAGCCGTCTTGGTAAAATACTTGTGTGGTGCGATCATTCCATAGTTTTTGCGATCTCCTAAGTTATAGTCATTGATCTTCAACGTCAGAATCTTATCCAACTGTGGTTTCACTGCGTGTATCCCCTTCGGGAGGTACGCAGTAATCAATGTGTAGTCAAAGTCCCTCGGGACACTGTCATGACTCACCGCGCCAGCTAGAGGTGGGATGTAGTTGGGCAGGATTGATGGGGTGAGCTTCGCATTTTCCAATTCATCACGATGCTTGCTACATTTCTCAGCAATGGGTCATCTAGACCGACACTGCGTAGTCGACGAGGATGCTTCCAATCCTTGTGTTGATGAAGCTTGAAATCCTGTGGACATCACCTTCTCAGCCATGAGATCTATGAGAATTTCTTCAACATATTTCTCTACTACACTCAATTCAGCCGACATGCATGCTCAAGATATGATATCTCAGGTCGGTGAAAAAACACTCAATGTAATAGCATGGGTGGCGAGCTCTCAATAAACACTACGCGAAAGTAACTAGTTCTATGTGGGCTCGGATAATCACAATTGGAAAAAGTGTTCTTGGTGAGACATCCGATGGGTTAAATAGATAACATCATAATGGATCCCTCCAATGGGTAGGAATGCTTCAATCAATGTAGTTCCATCCATTATGGTGAAGTCCCAACATTCCAATGGAGAACGTTCCAGAAATAAATGCATTTCTAGCCATTCTGGAGCATCGTTCTAACGGTCGAGACACCTCCAATGGTCATATTGCTCCACCATGGAGAAGTGCCAATATTTGTTGTTTTGATATCCCAACGAGGTTCAAGTTCTGTAAACCTTCCTTCCGTGAAGTCCTATCCGGAACCTTTTGCAATTTTTCTAACTTAGATTTCTTCTTACTGATCTTTCTAGCCTTCTTTCCTGTGATCTGAGTTACTGGGTTTCTCTTTCCATTCATATTCTTATCTGTACTTAACATAGTAACTTTGCATTGTCGATGGTCTTTCATAGGGTTTGAGGGTAATACTTCTTCTCATTCTGGAGTAGGTGTTCTACTTTCCTGTATGGATAGGTTTTTCAAGTCTTTCTGCGTTCTTTCAACTTTGATAGCCTTGTCTCTAGCCCTAAGTTGCTTTGACTTGTCCTCATGTTCTTCTAGTAAGCGCGTTATTCTCCTAGCCATGAAATCCCTTAATTCTTTCTTTTTCTGTTCTAGAGCTTCCTCTTCTTCTTTCCTTTAGATCTGATCTTTCTCAACCCAGGTCTTTCCTAGCAAAAGAGAAAAGGGGTTGTTGTTTTCAACAAACTTAATGACCTCAAATTCTTCTTCTGTCGATGCTCCATGAGAAAAAATAGGTACATGGGCAAGTCATGCACATAGGGTTATCAACTTTCCTTTAAATAATCCTATTCCTCCCAATGAAGGAACCATAGCAAGCTTTCCTAATATTTCCCAAGTACTTTCTGTCATGATATTCACCTTTGTTTCTACATCCAGTACACAGTCTATGTTGAAGTCTCCTATTCTTTATTCTATGCACTCTTTCTCTTTTAAGATCTATGATAAAATAGTATCTCTGTGATCATTCATAGTTTCTTTCATCTACAATAATATAGCTTCTGATTATTTCTGTTTTTTTAGCATATTCTTAGTCTCTTGGCCTTCCTTAGGGTTTTCTTGTCTCATGTTCATCTTTTCAACTTTAGCAATCATTCTAGGACAATCCAAAAATTCATGATCCACATATTTACAACAAATAAAACTAGGACCTCTACTAGGGAATTCCTTAGTAGTATGTCCCGGTCTTCTACAATTATAACAAATATTTAACCCTCTCTTTATCTTGAACGAACCCCAACCTTTCCTGTACTGCGCACTAGGATCACAGTGATGAACCTGCAAAAAATTCTTTCTAGGGTCCTGCATCCACTTGTTACTCCAACAATCCAGTCTATGCATAGGAATAACATATTTTTCACTATTTCTATCAGATCTATTCATATCATATCTTCTTTCTTCTAGCTGTGCCCTAGTTTTTGGACTAGGACCAAATCTATTAAACATACCTAGATCCATTATTTTGAAAAAAAAAATTCCACTTTATCTTACCTCTTATCAGAGCACAAAGATTTAATATATTACCTCTTTTATTCAGATCAGACTTATCTTCTTAGCACAGAGCTTCACAAATCAAGTAGATTACTACGCACTAGGGAAACAGATCTACGCACATAGCTTTCTCTTTTGTTCAGATCCCAACAATCACAGTTTCAGGTCGAGATATATGCATAGAGGTCCTGAAAACAGAACCATTTGTTGGCACAGGGTAGACCCAGGGTTCAACGCTTCAACAACACACCAACAAAACCCTAACTACTTACCCTTTAGGCAACACCTGCGAAGCAGATGAAGTCTCACCTGAGGTAGAGGCAGGGGGGGTTGCAAGACTCAAGTGTCTACAACCTAGCTGGGACACAGATCTGTGATTATAATACTTTAACAGAGCACTTATTAGTTAACCTTCATTAGTATTTAACTCTTATTCACATCGCAGATAAAACCCTAATTACAGAGCAACGCAATATTCAACAAGATCTAACATATTCAAGCACTTAGCACTTATAAATAGATCAGATCTAGCATTCATTCACATCACTAAGAACTAAGATACTATAACAGATGCATCTAACATACATAAAGATAACAACACTAAGCATAAATCACATCAATCACACAAAGAAACCATAACACAAGATATACGTGGTTCACCCCTAGCGTGGGGCTACGCCCACCAACTCTTCTTCTTCTTTATTATCTTATGTCAATCTCCTTACATGCACAAAGCCTCAAAACCAACTCCACATAGGACAGGATATCTGTGCACACCTCACCAGATCCTCCTTCCCTGAGCTTGGTACAACATAGATCCTTTCTTACAATCACTTGCACTTAGCTCTGCAAGTTCTCAATACACAGTATGCACAAATCATTCACAACTATCTACACTTAGCACACTAGCTTACAACAGACTAGTCACTACCTAGTCACTTCCCCTCTTCTTACATCGCCTAGATTTCTATTTATACATTACAAAATGGGCCTAAACATGGGTAAAACCCATGGGCCAACATCCCATACCCATTACATAAACCCTAAACCCAAAAAGTCCGCAAAAGGTGCCGAGATCACGTGATCTCTGCTTCGCATGGCACTTCATCTTCGACCAGCCTATTGAAGTCCCAAAATTGGTCAAACATGACCAACGTTTCCACAAAACATGGTCAAAGGCCAACATACTTCCTGATTATCTTCAAATGTTTCTCAAAAGGTTCTAGGAGATACTCACTAGGAATTCCAGCTCCAATTTTCTGATTTTGATATTTAGGCTTGATGAAATTGATATAACATGAAGTATCTAGTGGCATACCTTCAAACCATTTTTCTCCCTACAAAGGGATCTCCATTGCAGCCGACATAGATTCCTCTGTTACTTGGAAAGTGATCCCTGCAATATTTTTATTGACACCAGTAAAATTGAAGGTGAACTGCTTAGTTAGTTTCACATTATATCCTTGAATATTTTCACAAAAACATATGCATCTGTCTTGTTCAAAAGATGCCCTGATCGTCGGGTCTACATTTACTAACTTTAAATCTTGTGGTTCAAACCTCACGACCTTGTCGCTTCTTGCATTCTTTCTTTTACTTTGAGAAGTTTCCATGATGTTGGTATATGTCAATTCCAGGTGCGTAGCAATAGATTGAAATAGCCTCTCTATGCAGCGAATAAGAATAATGACCTTTGCATAATGCGCAAGAAAAAGTAGCAACAAGAAACTTTCTGTGGAAAACAAATTAGTGGAAGAAAATTTGGCGCAATGAGAAACTCAGCACAGAAGTAAAATGCGATGGAAAATTTCAGCGTGGAGGAAAATGCGGTGCAATAGTTAACAACAATGGGAAAAACTTGGTGCAGCAGTAGGTAATAAAAATTTAGCTCAGAAGAAAAAAAGCTAACAGTGTGAAAAAACAACTCATTCCAGAAGCTAATTTGCAATGGGCTCCAAGGAAAACTCTTGAACAATGACTGCAAGTGATGGAGAATATGCAGCAAACCCAAAATAACATATTTACGTAGCGAATGGCAACACATAGTATTTCCGTAGAAAAAAGCGTCGGAGCTAACTAGAAAAACTATAGATGATGCACATGTTTTGGAAGTGATGGAGAAACATGAATGGCAACCAATATTTATGCTTGAGCAGATAAAGAATGAAATTATGGAAAGGGACGGAAAATCCATAGCGACGAGAAGTTTGAAAGCAGGTTAAAGATTTGCGCAGTGAACGCGTGCAGCAGGTACTCCTTTGAAGAGTGCAATAGTACAAATGATATGGAGTGCTATGATTGTTCACTTTTATGACTTCATGATTAGGTAATGATGACCCATAATATATTTTGACATGACCTTTATCCTAACCACTTGACTCGACCTTGGTACCTAAATCCCACTTTTTTGACATGACTCGAGACTTACGAAAATAGACCTTTACAATTTAAACATGATGAACCTTACACCCTTTCACCAATTTACAACCAAACTCTTTACTCGACATTTCAAACCATTATTTAATTGGTCACATACCTCATAAACTTTGACACACCAACCACGACTTATTCAAGAAAGTTTTGATTTTTATTAAGATCAAGACATGACTCTGAAAATTTTTGGACAAATCTCTAACTCTAACTACAAAAAACATGGTGCTAACACGAGCCAACCATCTCATTTTCATGAATTTTTTGTGGATAACATTGTCACCTCTGGTCATCAAGCTAGGACATTGGCCATCAACTATTCCCTTGAAGCACAAGAGAAAAATATCAAAAGAAATAAAGCTAAGAGTAAAAGGAAATGAATGGGCTAGGAAACAATTGCATTCATGACAAGGTGCAACTCGCCCTCCACAAAGGAACCCACGGGTAAGACTCTACATTTCCATGTTATCACATGCACCCCATGCCACCTCATACACTTGCATGACTTGGACTAGAATTCACCTGGGAAACACCCCAAAATTAAGAGACGTTATCCCAATAGGACACCCTGAGACCCTCTCCAAACCTAACTTGTAAAATTGCATAACGTATTTGAGCATTTGTTTGGGTTTAAGGGGGGTTTGATGCAAATGTTTGGGTAATTTAATTATTGGATGTGATTTACATGCTATTATCCTTGTGACTTATAAACCCCTCAAGGGTGTACTTGTTGTTTCTATAGGACCTTTCCCGATGGATAGGTACACAAGAGGGAATGATTAGCTCAGACCTTCATGGGGGCTCAAATCCCACAGATGGATGCTGAAACCCCAGCCAGGGGTAAGAAGAGACTGAAGGCTTGCACCAGATGATGGAAGGATGTTTCCTTTGGAGGCATTATGGAAGGCCTAGATCCGAGGTCTCATGGTCCTCCCACCTAAACATTGTGCTGGAATTACTAAGACAACTGAGAGGGGGGGGGTGAATCGGTTGTTACTGTGCTTAAACAATTTTATGTCTATTAAAATATTATTATCCTTCTCCAAGTGATCATCAATATTATGCAAGACATGAACAATAGAGATAACAAACATCAATCACACATATGATATACACAGAGACATATATTCATGAGGAAACCCATAACGGGAGAAAACCTCTTCTTATTTGAATGATAGGCAGTATTTTTAGTTTTGTACATCATCTTTCTTTGAGAAACAACTCAAAATGAGGCTACAACCTCTTCTTTAACAATCTGCAACTTGTTGAGAGCACCAACTCTCTAGTTTCTCTAGCACCCACTAGAAGGAAGCACCAACTCCCTGAGTGTTCCAGCACCAACTGGATGGAAGCACCAACTTCCAGTCAAACAGACACCAACCTATATAACAAAGAACAATGGTTCTCCCTTGCACCACCCTGCCACCCTGGTTTTTTTGGCTACAACCAGATGGAAGCTACAACTCCCTGTGTTCAAGCACCCACTTGAAACTCTGAGGACAATAGTCCTCCCTAGCACCACCCTACCACCCTGAGATATAAATTTGTGCTTGAATAAGACCTTACAACAATGCATACATTTCAATGCTTACCACTTCTTCTCTATTCTGCAATTCTGCTCTGCTTCTATCTGTTCATTCTTGGCTCCACTAGTTGTCTCTCTCCATATACTCTTCCTCTATTCTTCTCATTCTCTTAAGTTCTCATACAGTCTTTTGTTTTCACCATTTCTACTCTGTCCAGCTTATGTTCTTCATCTCTGCATCTTTTCGGCTCTGTTCCTGCTCTTTCCTTGATCACATACAGTTCAACTTATTTTTCTGAGAAACAACAACCTCTCTCTGTCATGGCATCTTCCTTTTGTTCTTGCTCTCATCATCTGTTACACTCTGCATCACCAATGATCAAATCGAGAATCTAAAAAACGCTCAAGAATCATGATTCCAATGCTCAGGAACAATGATTCCAACGCTCAAGAATAATGATTCAGTTAGTGTAATTGAATCATAACTGATCAAGAAACTACGAAGTCAAACAACAACCCTTCGATCATATTTTTTTTTATCAGCGTCGTTGGATTATACATGTAGAGGCTTTTTGAATTTTCAATGTGTAACCTCCGAGGTGAAGCCTGACAGTGCTAGCTCCTTCCCCAAATCTTCTGTTGATGTGACCTTGGGTGATGCTCTCATGTGACCATGTTATTGTGGGTGCGACCAAAGGTGGTTTGAGGGCAATCCTCTTTTCGCCCCGCAATTCACTACAGAGCTCCATGTATGCCTTTGGCGATACCATGGTTTTGATTGCAGCCTGCTCACAAAACATTAAGACTAGAGCATGTTCTGACCCCATAATTGAGCACGATCGTTGATCTCTAGTCCCTTGGTGATGCCTCTCGATCAATGGTTATTATCAGCCTTCCTTTCCTGCCTTCTTTCCTCCTTCCATGCACGATCCTAGATCTCCACGATCTGTCGACACATAGCTTCCTTCCAAATTAACGGCTGCGATTCATTTCATGATCTGGGCTTCGGGAGTTTCAACTCTCAAACCTTTCTTTCCTTCATACGTCAATCTTCCAGAGTGATGTAATATCACACACATCACCTGTTGACTTGGCATGGGTAGAGTGGTTGCAACGTGTCACTTGTTGAATTGGTCTGCCACATGTCCTTGCTGACTTGTTCTCCCACATGTCCTTGCTGAGGTGGTCTGCTGATGTGGGTGAGACGTGTAGGCAGTGTAGTGGTGTGTGGAGGCAGAGAATGGTAATGGAGTGTAATGTATAGCAGGTACTAGAGTGTGACGTCAGAGTGCAGAGGTGGTATGTATGAGTGGTTTAGTGGTTTACTCGGAGGGGGTGTTAGGCGGAAAGTGGTAATGAGCGAGGGGAGTTCGAGTTGACAGGAAGATGACATGTATGAAGGTCCCACATGAGAAATACCACCAACTTGAATCCGCCCCCCCACAGTTAAAGGAAGAAAGGTCTGGGGGGGGTCTGATATACCCTGTCAACCGTAGATCTAAGTGCCTGATTATCGTCTACTGAGATTAGCACACCCTTCTTCTAACTTATCCTGTCCTTCCACTTTAGAATGATCTGATGGCTGAAATTTACTTCGGATGATCCCACGATCGAGGATTTATTTCGGGTCTCCGGGCTTCGGTAATTTCAAAACTCAAACTGACGCTCGGGATCAGATGGCCTAGATTCACTTCAGATGATCTGATGCTTGAGATCTTCTTTGAATGATATGATGACTGAGATTTACTTCGGATGATCCGACGAATGATATTTACTTCATCTCTCCAGATCTCCGGACTTTAGGGATTTCAAATCTCAAACTGACATTATGGATCAAACGACCCAGATTCACTTCGGACGATCTGACACTTGAGATCTTCTTCAGGTGATCTGACGACTGATATCTACTTCGGATGATCCGATGCTCAAGAATGCATTTCGGCTCTCTGGGATTCGAGAATTTCAAATCTCAAACTGAAAAATCTTGAAGTGAGATTTTTCCGGAGCATAAAATCCTCACATCTTTAGACCCGAAACGAATGTTGTTCATTTGATCAAGATCTTATATCAACAGCTCGATCTATCTTACAATGTATCTTTTCCTTGGTTTAAATCCAACGACCCTCCAACTTTGCTTATACTATCCTCCCACTTAATTTGATCCAACGGCTGACAGGTATTTGGATAATTGAATTCTCAACCTTTTGGCCCTGCTTATCCTATCCTTCCACTTAAAGTGATCCGACGGCTGATGGGTATTTGGATAATAGAATTCTCAATCATTTGGCCCTAATCATGTTTCATTACTGCGCTTTCCCTTCTAAGCTTTGATCTCTGCATATTATTTTCTTCTCCTCCTGAGCTTATGATTTTCTTGTTTTCCATCGACGTTTTTTTTATTGCCACTAATGAAAAGAACACTCTTCCTGTAAGATATGCCAACAATATCCCCCTTTGGCATTGATGGCAACCCTCAAAGGTTGCGCTATTCTGCTTAGACCTCCATCTATAGCATCCAGACCACACCTTTTCCCCCCCTTTGACATCAATGTCAAAGAAAACATGTTCCCCCTGAATAGAGATACAATGATCACTCTCCCCCTAATCAGATAGACTTTTTTAACTTGATAATAGGGTCACACCCAACTTCTAGCGTAGATACTCAAACTGAGATTTTGCAAGCAGTTTAGTGAAGATATCAGCTATCTGTTACGTGGAAGGAATATAATTTATCTAAACAACTTTGTTTGTAACCTGATCTTTGAGAAAATGATTCTTTATTGGTATATGCTTAGTATTTGAATGGAGAACATGATTCTTTGAGACACTAATGGCACTGGTCTTATCACATTGAAGTGGAATGGGATCATTATAACTTACCTTCAAATCTACAAGAGTTTGTATCATCCATAATATCTGAGTACAGCAAGTAGCAACAGCAATGTATTTTGCCTTTGTAGTTGATAATGAAATAGATCCATGCATCTTACTAATACATGCTACTAACGAAACACTTAAGAAGAATGCACCTCCACTGGTGCTCTTTCTCTCATCCAAACAAATTGCCCAATCATCATCTAAATATGCAATTAATTGAAAATTCTGATTTCTAGGATACCAGAGACAATAAGTCATTGTACCCTTCAAATATTTGAATATCCTTTTGACAGATGCTAAATGACTTTGTTTAGGAGCAGACTAATAATGACCTACCATTCCAACAGCTTGCGTTATATCATGATGAGATGTTGTGATGTACATAACACTGACTATCATTGATCGATATCTTCTTTGATCAACATCAGGTGAAATATCATCTTTACTAAGCTTGCAACCAACCACCATAGGTGTGCTCACAGGTGTAGAAACTTCCATCTGAAACCTCTTTTAACATCTCTTTCAAATAATTTTCTTGAGATATAAATATCCCTGCAGAACTCTGATTGATTCGTAAACCAAGAAAATATGAAAGTTCCCCTATCATGGACATTTCGAACTCAGTCTGTATTGAATTAGTAAACCACTAAACTGAAGGGCCATTAGTGCATCCAAAAATAATGTCATCTACTTAAACCAAAACAACTAATAAATCATCACCTTCAGACTTAATGTATAGATTACTGTCAACAGTACCTTTCTTGAACCCTTTGTCCTATAGAAATGTGTCCAGTCTATAATACCAGGCTCGTGGTGCCTGTTCCAGTCCATATAATGCCTTTTTCAACTTACATACATAGTCAGGATTATCTGTCAGTGAAAATGCTTCAGATTCCTCCACATATACATCTTATTCTAGATCTCCATTAAGAAAAGTTGACTTAACATCCATTTGATATACTTTAAAGTTCTCATGACATGCATAGGTAAGGAACATTTTGATGGCTTCTAATATTGCCACTGGTGCAAAGGTTTCATCAAAATCATGTCCTTCAACTTGTGCATACCCCTTACAAACCAATCTGGCTTTATTCCTAACAATTTGTCCTTGTTCATTCATTTTTTTCTTAAACACCCATTTGGAGCCAATTACATTCTTATCTGTAGGTCTAGGAACAAGCTCTCAAGTATTATTCTTCTCAATCTGATCCAGTTCCTCATTCATTGATTTTAACCAATTTACATATTTACTCGCTTCATCAAAGTTCTTGGGTTCCACCATGGATATGAAGGCTATATGTGATTTCTTGGTGTCTTTTATTATCCTTCTCCTTGTTTGTACACCTTTGTCTTTCTCACCAATTATCTGACTTGCAGGATGATTCTTTTGAGTAATTCTGGAGGAAGGATTTGATGGTGTCTGCTGATTTGAGTCTGCTTGAGTCTTTGTATCTTCATATGACTTAGAGTATTCTTTTTTTTATTCTTGGACCTGTTCATCTTCAGCTTCAGTTGTGTCCTTTGTAGAAGACTCAATATTGCTCACCTCTCTTACTGGGACTCCTTCATCAACCTTTAAATCAATAAAATCAACTAATTTATACAATATTTTATTAAAGCATATATATCCTTTACTATTGGTAGCATATCCTAAGAAGATGCCTTCATCATCCCTGTCATCATACTTGCGAAGGTTTTCATTTTTATTCTTTATGTAGCACTTACTCCCAAAGACTTTGAAGTGTTTGATTGAAGCAGGTCTTCCATACCACAGTTCATAAGGTGTCTTGTCACTGTGTGGTCATAGGTGGGCTTTGTTAAGAATATGGATTATTGTGTGTATTGCTTCTACCCAGTAGGTTTGACCAATGTTCTTCTCATTCATCATTGACCTGGCCATTTGCTAAACTATTATGTTTTGCCTCTCAACTACTCCATTTTGTTGTGGATTTCTTGGGATTGTGTATTCGCTCTTGATCCCATGTTTATCACAGAATTCCTTGAAATCACTTGACATAAATTCTCCTCCTCTTTTTGACCTTACTTCCTTTAACCTGTTGCCTATTTGATTCTCAGTTAAGGCCTTAAATATTTTAAATTTCTCAAATGCTTCAACTTCTTCTTTGAGAAAAGCAACCCAAGTGAGTCTGGAGTAATCATCAATGATCAGCATGAAGTATTTTTCCTTCCCTGTGCCTTCCTGTCTTGATGGTCCACATAAATCCATATGAACTAATTGGAGTGGTTTCTCTATTGAAGTAGATCTCTTGGATTTAAACTGTGTCCTGGTTAGCTTTCCTACTTGGCAAGGTTTACACAAATAATCTTGTGGCTTTGGTATTCTTGGAAGATCTTTTACTGCCTCAAGATTTTTGAGATTGATTAAGTGGTCAAAGTTTAGATGTCCAAGTCTTCTATGCCATAACCAATTGTTGTCCCTTGACCATTTTTTTTGGAAACCCTGGTCACATTTGACCAATTTTTGGATTTCGATAGGCTAGTCAAAGACAGAGCACCAGGCGAAGCGAAGATCGCGGGATCTCTCCACCTTTTGCAGACTTTTTGGGTTTAGGGTTTATGTAACGGGTATGGGATGTCGACCCATGGGTATTACCCATGCTTAGGCCCATTTGTAAAGTATAAATAGAAATATAGGCGATGTAAGTAAGTAGTGATGGTGTGCTAAGTGCAAACAATATAAGTAGTTGGATCTATGTAATTGATTTGGCTATGTGCATACCAGGTGTTGAGAACTTGCAGATTTGAGTGCAAGTGATTGTAAGAAAGGCTCTATGTTGTGCCAATCTCGGGGAAGGAGGATCTGGTGAGGTGCGCGTGGATCTCCTGTCCTATGTGGAGTTGGTTTTGAGGCTCTGTGCATGTAAGAAGATTGATAGAAGATAATAAAGAAGACAAAGAGTTGGTGGATGTAGCCCCGCCCTAGGAGTGAACCACGTATATCCTGTGTTATGGTTGCTTTGTGTGATTGACATGATTTATGCTTAGTGTTGTCAACTTTATGTATGTTATATGCATCTGATATAGTAGCTTAGTGCTTAGTAATGTGAATGAATTCTAGATCTGATCTATTTCTATGTGCTAAGTGCTTGAATGTGTTAGATCTTGTTGAATACTACGCTGCTCTGTAATTAGGGTTTTACCTGTGATGTGAATAAGAGTTAAATACTAATGAATGTTAACTGCTAAGTGCTATGTTAATTATTGTAATCACAGATTTGTGTCCCATCTAGGTTGTAGACACTTGAGTCCTGCAACCCCCCCTACCTCTACCTCGGGTGAGACTTCATCTGCTTCATAGGTGTTGCCAAAAGGGTCAATATTTAGGGTTTTGTTGGTGCACTCTTGAAGTGTTGAACCCTGGGTCTTCCCCTATGCCAACAAATGGTTCCATTCTCGGGAACTGAAACTGTGATTGCTAGGAACTGAGGAAAAGAAAGCTCTATGTGTAGATCTATTGCAAACTCTACTAGACTTGTGAAGCTCTGTGCTAAGAAGAGAAGTCTGATCGAAAGAAAAGAGGTAAGATATTAAATCTTTGTGCCCTGATAAGAGGTAAGATAAGTGGAAATTTTTGTTTCGAAAGAATGGATCTAGGTATGTTTAATAGATTTGGTCATAGTTTGAAAACTAGGGCACAGCTAAAAGAAAGAAGATATGATATGAATAGATCTGATAGAAATAGTGGAAGATATGTTATTTCTATGCATAGACAGAATTGTTGGACTAAAACGTGGATGCAGGATCCCAGAAAGAATTTTTTGCAGGTCCATCACTGTGATCCTAGTGCGCAGTACATGAAAGGTTGGGGATCGTTCAAGAGAAAGAGAGGATTGAATCTTTGTTATAGTTGTATAAGACTAGGACATCTTGCTAAGGAATGCCCTGGTAAAGGTCCTATTTTCCTTTGTTGTAAAGCTACTGGACATGAAGTTTTGGATTTCCCTAGAATGATTGATAATGTTGAAAAGATGAATATGAGACAAGAAAACCCTGAGGAAGGCCAAGAGACTAAGAATATGCTAAAAAACCAGAAAGAATCATGGGCTATATTATTGTAGATGAAACAAACATTGAATGATCACAAAGACACTAGTTTATCAGAGATCTTAAAAGAGAAAGAGTGCATAGAAACAATAATAGGAGACTTCGACATAGACAGTGTATTGGATGCAGAAACATAGGTGAATATCATGACAGAAAGTACTTGGGAAATTTTAGGAAATCCTACTATGGTTCCTTCACTAGGAGGAATAGGATTGTTTAAAGGAAAGTTGATAACCCTATGTGGAAGACTTTCCCATGTACCTATGATTGTTCATGGAGCATCGACAGAAGAAGAATTTGAGGTCATTAAGTTTGTTGATAACAGCGACCCCTTTGTTGTTTTTCTAGGAAAGACCTAGGTTGAGAAAGATCAGATCCGAAGGAAAGAAGAAGAGGAATCTCTAGACCAGAAAAAGAAAGAATTAATGGATTTCATGGCAAGGAGAATAGTGCACTTAGTAGAAGAATAGGAGGACAAGTCGAAGCAACTTAGGGCCAAAGACCGGGTTATCGAAGTTGAAAGAATGATGGAATACTTGAAGAACCTATCCATACAGGAAAGTAAAACACCTACTCTAGAATGAGAAGAAGTATTACCCTCGAACCCTATGAAAGACCCTTACCAGTGTGAAGTTACTATGTTAATTATAGATAAGAATAAGAATGGAAAGAGGAACCCAGTAACTCAGATCACAAGAAATAAGGCCAGAAAGCTCAGCAAGAAGAAAGATAAGTTAGAAAAAATGCAAGAGGTTCTGGAGAGGACTTCGTAGAAGGAAGGCTTGCAGAATTTGAACCTCGTCGGGATATCAGAACAACGCAGATTGGCACTTCGCCATGGCGGATAAATATGACCATTAGAGGCGTCCCGACCGTTAGAACGATGTTCTAGAACAACTAGAAATGCATGTATTTCCAGAACGTTCACTATTGGACCGTTGGGACCATGCCATAATGGATGGAACTACATTGATTGAGGCATTCCTACCCATTGGAGGGATTCGTTATGATGTTATCGATTTAGCTCATCAAATGTATTAATGCGGACACTTTTGCAAACAGTGATTATTCAAGCCCACATAGAGATCACTATTACCGCGTTGTGCTTATTGAGACCTCATCACTCATTCTGTTACATTGAGTGTTTGTTCATCGACCTGATATATCTGATCTCGAGCATGCATGTCAGATGAAATTAGCACAGTAGAAAAGTCTGTTGAAGAGATCCTACTAGACCTCATGTGTAATATCCCTCGACTAAACCCAAATGCAAATGTAATCCAAGTATATTTAAGCTAGTGAGTTGTTTAGACATCATTTTGTAATACACATTTCATGGCATGGTGCATGCATGTACTGTGCAGTAAAGTGATGTAGTATGCACATTTATGGATACCACGCGCAGTAATGAAAGTGCGCGCAACCTTGAGGACAGCGGATACCGCGTGCAGTAACTAAAGTGCACGCAACCTTGAGGACATCAGATATCGCACACAGTAACTAAAATGCACGCAGTATTAACGTCAGTGAACCTTTGTATATATGGTATGGGTCATAGGCTGGTGAGCCAGTATTATAAGCTGGGATGCTTATGTTTTGGAATTAGGCCAGAGTGCCTAGATGTTAAAGGCTAGTTCACCTATTTTGTATATATCTCAGGATTAATATAAATACATCGCTGCATGCAGACAGACCACAATAAAAGAGATGGGGGACTAGACTCCACCAGTTAGGGAAAGGGAGGGACAAACATTAAGGAAAAGGCTAAGCGAGAGAGCTTAAGCCAAAAAGGAATATTATATTAATATTTCTTAGAATATAAAGTATGGATAATTACTTTATCCTAAGTTCTAAATTTGGGGACAAGTGTACCAAAGTAGCTTCCAACATGACAAGTGTCAAGTTGGGGACATGCATACATATTTTCGGGACTTAGTTCTTTTGGGGGGGATTCTTCCATTATTCATCCTTCACTCTCGCTCATCAATCGGACCATCATCTCTCCCATGATTCCATGACCATTTCTTCGCACAGTCATCGAGCTATCCTCGTACCTTTCTTTCACTGTACCTGAACTTGTTTCCATAGCCATTTTTCCTGTTGGTGTACCTATTAGCTTGGGAGAGGGATTGAGGAAGCAATTTGTTAGGCCCGTGAGCAATTCTCTGAGTGAGGGAATTGCTAGGGATCGATTTTTTGAAGGTTCCAAACTACATCTACAGTGCTCTGAGACTTCCAGTCTGGCCTATTGCTGAAGCCCTGGAAGGGAAGTAGGGAAGCCAAAGGATTGTTGAGCAGAGAAGGGGCACACTTCCTTGGGTGGGACAGGCATGTAGGGAATGAGAGGCTGGAGGCTATCGGTTGAGTGAGAACCTAAGATGAAGTCTTTCCTGTTGACCATGAACCCTTAGCCTGGTTAGGAATCCCTTTCTTGGGTGGAGTTTAGTCCCAGCTCGGGGGTGTTATCCACAATTTTGGTCATTGTGATGATGCAATGATAATGACACGATGATGAAATAATCAAGCTCTTTACCAAGAACATTTCTATGAGAAAGATTACACTTATCAGTTTCCAGTAATCATATTTTTAAAGACAGCTCGCAGGCTGCATATATACTCTCCTGCGAGAATAATAGATTCTCGCAGGCTGCATTCAGCTGGGGTGCGAACTTCTTGCACTGTTCTCAAGCTTAGGGTGTGAACTTGTTTTTAAAGGAGGAAAATGGATAAGTTCTCGATCCTTCTAGAAGGAATCTTCTAGAAGGATGAGTTGGCTTTCGAATGGTTGGAAAAGTACTGACTTCCCAGATATCTTGGGATCATTCCCTATCCAAGTAACTAA
>SNQJ01S0049878.1:25408-36904 GCA_010110895.2 Picea sitchensis | reverse complement strand
CAATTAATGCAATACAGTAATATGTACCTTTCCCATAATGATGATGTCATCTTATTACATGATTCCTTGATCACATGTATAGACTAGGTATTGAATATATTAATCTTGCTTGTACTTCGATTGGTTTGTACTATTGTGATTGGATAGCACAAGAGCATCGGAGTGGAGCAAGGAACAACAGAGATTAAAGGAGAGCGTTCATAAGGTATGTCCACCATCCATTTCTCTTAGTTCATTCAATAGTCTAGATCTAGGGAAAGAGTAGTATTCTGTCATGTTTTGTTCCAGATCCAGGTGGATCTGGGGAGATTGGTCTGTGTCCGCACTCACGAATTTATCCTGAAACAGGGGGTGACTCACTGTTGAGAGTGATGAACAATGTGGTATAAGGCTGGGAGGTTCATGGATGGTCTGCACGCAGTCAGTGACATTCTTACCAAGATAAGTACCGGATACGTGATGAATTTACCTGCGGCATTGTGATTTACCTGTTATTTTATGGGTTTATTGCATGTGTGATTATAATTGTCCATATTTTTAAGGGTATTCCCTTGTATGTGATGCATGTCTGTGTTTACTGTTAATTCATATTGAAAGTCGTATAATTATAGAATGCAACTGTATGTTTATGTTTTATATGTGAAGCTTCTGCTAGAGCACTGTATGTATATGTTTAATTGCATGTAGTTCCATATGTATATATGCCTGTGTGTATATGTATGTATTTGAAGAGAAAAATTTATGTGGCATAGCTTATTTGAATACTGGGGACATTACAATATGTTTTCAAAGCTAAGTTAAGTGTCTGAGTAGTGGCATTTTCCGGCCTGTTGGTGGCCAAGGTTTGTTATAGTATGGTATTAGAGCTTCAGTTTTCGACACCAAGCCTGAATGGGCCAAACGAGTCGAATGGAAGCAAGATTACAGTATGGTGTCAGAGGATTAATTTCTAAGTGGCCAAAATTTTTTAGCACCGCGCAGAAAATATTTGCATACAGGTGCGCATGATAAAGTGGCACCGCACAGAAGAATATTGCGTGGGGATGTGCACGCTAAATTTAGCATTGCACGATGTGTATACACATAGTAAGGGTGCACGTGGTGTGTGCATTATTGTAAAGAATAGAGGAGTTTGGTCGGTGCGCACACAGTATGAGTATAAGTTGTATCACTACATTGTAGTCAAGGGTGCGCGCAGGTGAATGTGCATGGTAGTGACAGAGTATTCAATGGGGCATACAAATTATTGTACATGGTAAGGCATATTGAACTTTGGCACGGTGCAATGCATAGAGAGAAATGAATGTGGAATATCCGTGTGAGAGACAAAAACATTGTGCAATGGACAATGGCGCACAACGCAAAAGTAGTGTGCGCAAGTTATTGGCGCGACGAAGAGGAAATGTACAGCGGATACAGGTGTGTGGAAACATGATTTACCTTATGGAGTCATGGTGCATGATAAATAAAGGTATACAAGTTGAATTTTACGCACGCAAATTCATCTGAAAGGATAATTAAGACGACAAGTCTGAGTTTAATAGAAATTTGTATGGTATTCAAAGAAAAAGGAATACACAACTGTGTTGGAGTATTATTAAAAGGAATCAAGCGAGTGAGATGAATTCTAAGTTTTATACTACTCTGATTCAGACAATTGAAAGTGAAATATAAGTTACAAGAAGACACATAATATTAAAGGAAATAAGATGCATATCACCGTTAGTTAGAATCTTGTCATAAGTAGTACAAAATCCGCTTCTTCACTTATATATTCATTTAAAATCCAAAATTACAAAAAAAGGGACGATTCAAAATAACAGTTTCCCTATTTAAAGGGACCGCATGAGAACAACTCTATCATCTCCGGAGTCCCTTACCTATGCTACCATCTGTCCAAAAATCATTGAAATATACTCAATTGTATTCGAGGGCTCATTTCGGCTTAGCTAGCTCCTCCTTTAAATAATCTAACCAGATCAGTTGATTCTCGCCAACACTTTCAGCCACCTCAGTTATGCTTTATTTCTTCTGGTGCTTTCTCCATTTCTTTTTAGCAGCTGGCCTGTTGATGACTAGATCTCTCATGATTGGATTTAGCCTAACTTCCAATCTTGAATCAGTAACAGGCACTATGTGAAATTTAGTCGCTAGTATCTGTGCAACTACCTTTTCCTTCGTACTCACAGGAAAATTTAGAATATTGCCTGAATAACCAGTCTCACTGGGTTTAGCTTGGTCCATGTATCCCAGTCTTGTGGACACTGAAATACTTATGCAGAGATGAGAAGGTTGAACTAGTTTGGAGAATACTCCGCTAATGGATAAGTTGATGCTTCCATACCTGAGAGTAGGTAGTTATAGAGTCTCAATCATGAATCACTGATAGACTTGCACACAAGTAAGATGGGTTTCCATGCTCGACTAATCTATTTCAAATGATTAAGCTTTTGAGTTCGTTACATGGCGGCGTTCACCTAACTTCATACGGTTGTGATGTATCGAGCGAGTGAGACAGGGTGATCTGACTATCCGTCACCCGTCCCATGAATGGTGGATTTGACATATCGAAGCACGTGACATCGGAACTTTTGCAAAAGTGGCTTTGACAAACCGCCTTTCACCCGATGTATCTCTGTGCGAGGATGTAGTTCTTGCTAAATTCTCAAAACTTGGGTCATGCCTAAGAATTGTCATGGTGATAACACCAGGAAATCAGAAAAGATAATTCTGATGTATTTATTGAGCCAAAATAGTTCATATTTCCCATGGATTGTTGATTTAGTTATCCTAATAAGTTTTGATGGTTGCACGTTTTGCAGAATTAACAACAACTAGATCAGATCAGATCAGTACAGAGTCCATAGGAATGCAAGAGGCACAGGAGAATTACAATCAGCAGGATGAGGACAGAGGGATGGATTCCCATATGGTCATTGAAGGAACAAACTCCAATGGACATGGAGATGAAAGAATTGAAAACGTGAATTTGGCAAGACCATTAAAAATTTGCAAAGGGATGTCCAAAGCCGTAAGGCTGATAATGAAAGGCATATGAAAGCCAAGGAGTAGAAGGATGACTTCAACATAAAGTTACTGGAGGGTTTGAACAGAATAGAAAATAAATTGCATAAGGAGAGTGGCTCAAGCAAATCTGGAAGTCACAAGCCTTCAGATGACAAAAGAAAATCAAGAAGTGTTAGAAAACATCACCATCACTCCCCAAGGCATTCCAATAAGAGGGAAGGCATCAACTCAAGTCTATCCCCTGTCAGAATACATAAGAGGTCTGGGGTGGATAAGCTATGAGGAGAAATGAATAAAATCAAACCTCCTACATCTAATGGTGAGAACAAGAAGGATGAAGATGCAGAAATATGGTTTTTGGGCATGAGAAAGTATTTTCAATTGCATAATTATTCTTCTCATGCAGAGGGTAGAATTTCCATCTATCAACTCAAGGGAAAGGCATCCATGTGGTGGGATCATCTTGTACAAGTACAACACTTTAAAGAGAAAAGTGTTACTCGGATGGAATTCAAGAAGTATTTTGAGAATAAATACTTGACTAAGAGATATTATGACAATAAAATGAAAGAGTTCTTTGAAATCAAGCTCGGAAGCATGACCATAGATGAATATGAGAGAAGGTTTCTAGAACTATTGAAGTATGTCTCTTTCATCAAGGATGAGACAGTCAAAATTATAATGTATTTGAGTGGATTGCCAGCATTCACCAGTGACAAAATATAGTATGATGATCCCAAGACATTGGAAGAGATCATAAGGCATGCTAAATGCATATATGATCAGCAGAAAGCAAGGCCATTTTTCCAAAAGGCTTTGGAAGACAAAAAGAAATTCAAGGTGGACCAGAGGAAGAAAGGATATCAGCCACCATTCTTCAGAAATAATCCACAGGGACAGCAAAATCCTAGATATCCCAGAGCGATTGACACAGGGATTAAAAGGCTAGGACGACCACCTATTCAATGTTGGGGTTGTAAAGGAGATCATAGGTTCAAAGATTGTCCTCACAGAGGTGAAAAAGGGAGAACTGTTCACAATATATAGCAACATGAAACAGTGGAGGACATGGGCAGAAATGTGCCAAGGATCTATGCAGCCCTGGATAATAAGCAAGCAGAGTATCAGTCCCACATGATTGAAGTGGAAGGTATGATTAACAACCAAGCCATTACTATTTTAATTGATTCAGGAGCTAGTCATAGTTATATAGATCCTAAGATGGTGGAAAGTTTTCAATTGCCAAGAAGCAAGCATGGAAAATCTTGGTTGGTGCAACTGGAAACATGAGCTAAAAGAAAAGTCAATGAGATTGTTAAGTCATTTCCTATGAATAGGAATGGACTGAACACCAAGGCAGATTTGAACATCTTACCTTTAGGTTCCTATGACTGTCTAATTGGGATGGATTGGTTGGACCCACATCATGCTCTCTTAGACTGTCATAATAAAGAATTTAATTGCCTGGATGAGGAAGGGAACCAAACTAAAGTACAGGGAATTCCTAGGTTAGTAACCATTAGATAAATTTCAGCATTGCAGCTGAAGAAATGTTATAGAAAAGGGTGTCAAATAATTGCAGCTCATATGGAAGAGATACCTAAGATAAGGTACCAAGTTTGGAAGATTATGAAATCCTGAAAGAATTTGAATATGTATTCAGGGAGGTACCAGGACTACCTCCAAGGAGAGACATTGATTTCTCTATAAATCTAATACTTGGAGCAACTCCAGTGTCAAAGACTCCTTACAGAATGAGTACACCAAAGTTGAAGGAGTTAAAAATGCAACTTGAAGAACTTCTGAAGATGGGGTATATACGCCCAAGTGTGTCACCTTGGAGTGCACCAGTATTGTTTGTGAAAAAGAAGGATGGAACATTAATATTGTGCATTGACTTCAGACAGTTGAACAAGGTGACTGTTAAAAACAAGTATCCTCTGCCAAGGATTGATGACCTCTTTGATCAATTGAAGGATGCAAATATCTTTTCAAAGATAGATCTCAGATTGGGATACCATCAGGTAAGAATTAAAGAGCAAGATATCAACAATACCACCTTCAGGACAAGGTATGGTCATTATGAGTTCACAGTGGTGTCATTTGGGCTGTCAAATGCACCAGTTGTTTTCATGTGCTTAATGAATGGTGTTTTTGGGAATATTTAGACAAGTTTGTCATTGTCTTTTCGGATGACATTATTATATATTCTAAGTCAGAGGAAGAGCATGAACATCATTTGAGGATGGTGTTGCAAGTATTAAGAAAGTATCAGTTGTATGCCAAATTGAGTAAGTGTTCATTCTATCAGAAACAAATTCATTATTTGGGGCATATCATTTCAAAGGATGGAATAACAATGGATCCTGAGAAGATAGAATCCATTAGAGAATGGTCAGTGCCAAAGAATGTGACGGAGGTCAAATCATTCATGGGTCTTGCAGGCTACTACAGGAGATTCATCGAAGGATTTTCAAGGATAGCACACCCAATCACTTCCTTGCAAAGAAAGGGTGTGAAGTTCCAGTGGACATTGGATTGTGAAAAGAGTTTCCAGCATTTGAAACAATTATTGACAAGTTCTCCAATACTAAGGATTGCATACCCAAATGAGGATTTCATTGTATGCACAGATGCATGTAATGAAGGACTTGGTGGAGTCCTCAATCAAAATGGATTTGTGATATGTTATGAATCAAGGAAGTTGAAGGAGCATGAATAAAACTATGCAACTCACGATTTGGAGTTGGCAGCCATAGTGCATGCCTTGAGGAAATGGAGACACTACCTCATGGGAAAAAGGTTTGAGCTAAGAACAGACCACAATGGTCTGAAATATTTATTTGATCAACCAAATATAAATGCTAGGAAAAGCAGATGGTTAGAATTTCTAAGCGAATGTGACTTTGATATAAAGCATATCAAGGGGAAAGAAAATAAAGTGGTCGATGCACTCAGCAGGAGGGTGCACGAACTACATGCTACAACCATTAGCATGTACCCGACTAATATTAAAAGAAAAATTCTAGAGGCTACGAATGTAAACCTACAGTACAGAGAAGTGGTAGCAAAGCTGCAGCAAGGTAAGTGTTAGCGATATTTCTTACTAAGGGGGTTGGATATCAAACGAATGGGTTGAAACCCACTTGTCCAAAGTTTCGGGCGATAACGCGCCCATGGTAAGCAGCAAGCAAGACCGGGCGGTCCAGATTTGCGCGCCCAGATCGACAGCGCACAGCAAATTCCGGACCCCCCTTGCCTTTCGACCTTTAAGCAAGGGGGGGAGGGGGGGGTCCGGAATCGGGGGCGCATCTCTCCGACGGTCCAGATGAGCGCGCCTGGATCAACGGCGACAAAGACCATTCCGGACCCCCCCCCGGCCTTTCTACATTTAAGCCGAGGGGGGGGGTCCGGAATTGTGGGTGCAGCTTCCAATGGCTACGATCAAAGCACTCAGATCAATGGCAATCACACGACCCGCGTCATCCTCAGCCGCTCAGTGATTAAGCGCGCGTGGGCCCCTCTCCCATCATATCATTTTCTGACCACCTTTCTTCGGTTGACATGTGTCATCTTTCCACCTCTTTTCTATGATCTACGTAGCCTCCTGTTTTCTCATCATCCATATATCATCTGCCACGCGTTTTCTTCCCTTTCACATCGCTCCTTCCTCCTCCTTCGCCTATCGCATCTCGCCATGTGTTCCCCCTGGAACCTCTCTCTCTCCTAGTTGTCACATCCCTGTCACTCTGTTCCTTCATCCTCCCTTTCGTGTTGTTCGTCCCGTGCGCCCTTGAGCCAGTCAGTTATTCCAGGTGGCCGCGTGAGATTCCCTCCACATCCCGAAATGATGAGTTGTCCGGGCCGTTCTAAATCCCAAGAAGCAGTTATGGAAGCAGTTGGTGGTGGTTATATATCACCTCCGCATTAATGGGAAAGCACGACCATGAATTCAAGGCACGTCGATTCACCATTGGAACTGTCAAACGATTAAGATTGCGTCTGACATTAGTTGCACGATCTTTCAGATGTTGACTGTCAGAAGCCATGCAGACGCAAAGCCTTCAATGCATTTTCTTGGTTCCACTGTTGTTGTAGTTTTGAGTATATGTAGGCATTTTTGCCATTTTTGTATCTATCGATGGTAGAGCTAAGCTCCCGACTGTAAAGTTTCAGCAAATACTCTGGTTTCCTGGTTATGCCTCTGTGTTTGAGATTTCTTGGTTTATAACAAACAGTTTCCTTTCTTTGCCATCTTTGTTTCATCTTTGCTGGAGGGTTCACAGTGAAGGATTCACGTGGGCTTAACAATCTTGTTGCGATAAAGGATTTGTTGTGGCATCTTTGTATTCTCTGGTATATGTGTTTGAATGTAAAAGGATTTTGCGTTTGAATGCACTTCTTCTCTATTCTGTGATGAACCTGATGTTTATCGTGGACCACTGCGCTTTCTTGCATAAGTCTTCCACCTGCTCACCCTTTTACTACGACTCACTGTTTGGAGTTTATCAAGACCTCACTCGTTCATGCATGCCTGGTCTGGTTTCTAAGTTGAGATTGTGCTGTTTTGAGTTTCCTTCCATTTGATCACCCTTTAAGACAAATCGTGACATTAAATCTGATGGGCGTCGGGCTCTGCTCCTGTTAGCAATCCAGGGGTGACTTCCGAACACCAACATTTCTGGCGCCGTTGCCGGGGACGGAGTTGAAGATTTTCCCTAGGAAGAATGACAACGATTAACTGATTTCTGAAGGTGCATCAGATATCAGAACTCAAAGATTGCTACCGTGCACCTGGCGACTCCACTGTGATGACTCCGCTCGGGAGAACCTGTTCTATCAACTGTGGCTTCGAGAGGCAGACATACGAGGTCAAACCCACATTTGCCTTTGGCCACTCCGGAAGCAGACTTGGAAGCGGTGCGCAGAAGGGGAAAGAGAGCAGCAAAAGAAGTTTTTGTCGGTGAAAAAGGTAATACGACCTCCCCTTCTGTGAGAACTCCATTTTCTGATTCCCAGTTTCCTAGTCGTCCTTCCTCTGAAGTTTCCCATTTTCTGAACTTTAGGAGTGTTCCTGCTGAGTTTTCCCCTCCTGGTCTAGTATCAGAGGGAGAGATCCTTGTCACTCCCCTCTCAGGAGGTTTTGCTACTCCTCCTTTAATTACTACTGCTGCACAGAGAGAGAGGCCTGCACACTCAGATCCTTTAGACTTCTCTCTGTTTTCCTCGTCATCTCCCGTGAGGACCTCTATTCCTTCCTCACCTGTTCACTCTCCATCTCCTCCGAGTTCTCCTTTGCTCAACATCCCTATGGCTGGTGTTAATCCCCCTTCGAACAGAATGGACGCCATAGTCACTTCTAGATATGCTCCTTTAATTCTTCCTCAGCCTTTAAACCCTCTCCCTGTCGGAGACTATTTGAAATATATGCCCAAGTTCAGTGGTGAGGGAGACGTCACTGCTGAAGAACACCTGGCTTCCTTTTACAGCTATGCAGACAACCTGAATATTGAGAATGAAGATGTCTGGATGAGAGTCTTCATCCAGAGCCTAGATGGTGAAGTTAGGAAGTGGTTCAGGGGGCTGGCCCCTGGATCTATTGCTGGGATTGAGGCTCTGGATAATGTTTTCCTGAGACAGTGGGGGGATAGAAAATATTACATATATTACATGACTGAGTTTGGGTCCCTGAAGAAGCAGGAAGGAGAGTCTGTCTCTGACTTCTCCAAAAGATTCAATAAAATGTATAATAAGATTATTGCAGAGATAAAGCCTTCTGAAGCCTCTGCTCAAATTTCATATGCTAGTGCATTTGACCCTGATTTCTGTCTCGTATTAAGAGAAAGGAGAGCCACCTCTTTAGCTCAGATGCAAGATGCAGCTATAGAAGTGGCATCTAACATATTAGCAGCAGACAGACTGAGGAGCAAGACCAACACAGATAGAAGAAAAGGAAAATTAGAAGCTTCAACTTCTGACTCTAACATCTCTGGCCCATCGTTGTCCCACCCTCAAGTAAATGAGCTGACCCAGCTGGTGAACGTTCTGAAAGAAGAGATGGAGAGAATAAAGATGGAAAGGAGGCAGATGTATAAGGGCCCTCAGAACACTGAAAATAAAGGAGGTTTCAGAAGACCAAACAATTTTGCTCCTCTGACTATGCACAAAGAGAAGGAAAGAGACAGAGATGACCAAAGGATTCAGGCTCCCTTCCAGAACAACTTCGTAGTTGATGAAGAAGAAAGGTAACTAGATGAGCCTGAGCCTGAAATCCACTCAGTAGAAGTCACTCCTCCTTTCCCGCATCTGACCAAATCATCATATGAAGAGTCTCTCATGGATGGTCAGCTCCATGAACTCAGCAAAGTAGACAAAGCTGGCGGTGGCCGAGGCAGGTATAACTTGAGATCAGACAAGCGGGCATCAGCCCCTGACATTCCTGAGTCATCCACTAGAGCACAGAAGCCTGCTGACGAGGTACCAGACAGCCATAAAGGTAAGAAGGCCCAACCTCTCTCCCCCATCATTCAAATTCATGCTCCTGAGATTAGAGAAATTCCAAAGCTCACATCTTCCTTTAATTTTGAGCATGAAATCCAAAAGATCAGAATCCCTGTGCCCCTCATTGAGTTAATCAAACATGGGGAATTCAAAAAATGCTTCTCCGACCTTTTAAGATCTGAAGCCTCTGGCCCTTCCACAGACTGCATAAACCTCCAAGATGAAAGTCCTACAGTGATCCTAGGTCCCATGGTAGAAGACAGAGATGATTCATCCCCTCCCTTCTACAGCTCCCTGAATATACATGACAAAGTGCTACATAATTGCTTAATGGATTCAGGGGCCTCCCACAACCTCATGCCTAAAGATGTCATGGAAGAACTAGGATTAGAAGTCACCAGAGCCTATCATGACCTCTATTCCTTTGACTCTAGGAGGGTACAGTGTTTGGGAGTCATCAAGGACTTGGTGGTGTCCCTGTTTCAGCTACCCATGAAAAGTATGGTCATGGATATAGTGGTAGCTGATGTTCCCCCCAAGTTTGGCATGCTGTTGTCAAGATATTGGATTAAGAGACTTGGAGGGACGTTACAGATGGATCTCATGTATGCCACCATTCCAGTCTTTGGGGGGGAACATAGAAGATTGTACAGAGAGGCCCAGCTAGCCTACATAGTCAGTGATGAAGCGAACCCCGCTAATCATCCCATCTATGCCTTGGACACTGACTTAGGATCTAGCTTGCTGCAGTTCACTGATGAGCCTGAGACCCCTTTGCAGATCAGAAAGCAACTCAGTCTTGATCAGGGGATGCCCCCTCCAACCACCTCTGTTTGGAAGATGTTCTTTGATGGAGCTTCTTTCAGTATAGGTGCAGGTGTCGGAGTGGTATTCAAGTCTCCTTTTCAGGAGACCATATCACTGTCATACAAGCTGGAATTTGAAGTCACCAACAATGTGGTAGAATATGAAGCTCTGGTTCTAGGATTAAGGGCTACAAAAGAAATGGGAATCAGGGAGATAGCTGTGTTCAGGGATGCATAACTAGTTGTCCAGCAGGTCAAAAACGTCTATCAGACCAAGCACCCTCGCCTCAAGAATTATAGGAACGAGGTATGGTATTTAATTGATAGTTTCTTCCTAGCTTTCAACATCTATTTCATTCCACGAGAAGAAAATGCTCCAGCCGACTTTCAAGCCTTCTCAGCTAGTCTGTTCGAAGCTCCTGCACTGCCCACTGACAGATCGGAGGTGGAAATAAGATACAGACCCTCTGTACCGGACAATGTCAAACATTGGAGGGTATTTGAAGATGATCAGGATATTGAGAAATTCCTCCAATCCATCGATGACTTCTCTGCATTGCATATAGATGAGGACCAGGACCCTGATGAGGAGCCTGATCACCACCCTGAGGAGTTGTTGAATAAAGTTGTTGACCATCAGATTATTCAACTGCCGAGCAATCATATACCACGGGGATTGATCCCACTAGAAAGATTGCTCGATGGGAACGATGTGGCAGTAAAGAGTAGAATTTCAGGTGATGACGCTGATATAACTGAATGCAACATAGGCACATCAGAGGAGCCCAAGTTTGTCAAGCTATCGAAGAATTTGACCGAGGAGCAAAGGGCTAGATATACTGATTTGCTGAGGGAGTTCGCTGACGTGTTCGCGTGGACCTATGAAGACCTCAAAACATATGACATGTCAGTCATTGAGCACAAGATCCCACTGAAAGAGGAGGCTAAACCTTTCAAGAAGAAGCTGAGACAGATAAATCCTACACTGTTGCCTGTCATGGAGAGGGAGGTGAAAAAGATGTTGGATGCCCAAATCATAGTCCCCTTGAGATACTCTAGCTGGGTAGCCAATTTGGTCCCAGTAAGAAAGAAGAGTGGAGAAATCAGACTCTGTGTCGATTTCAGGAACCTGAACAGGAGTTCAAGGAAGGACAATTACCCC
>SNQJ01S0049878.1:7811-23776 GCA_010110895.2 Picea sitchensis | reverse complement strand
TAAAGAAATGTTTTATGTGAGCCGCAGTCGGCTCGTTTTGTTCAGTTTTGTAAATATTGTTTTGTGTTTTTGTTTTTTTTGTTTTCCGGACTAATAAATGACTCCATAGCCCAATAGCAAAGGCACTAAGTCTGCAAAGGAGTTCTTAGAGCATCACAGGGACAACTCTATCCCCCATGGAGCCAAATGTTAGAGATATTTCTTGCTAAGGGGGTTAGATATCAAACGAATGGGTTGAAACCCACTTGTCCAAAGTTTCGGACGATAACGCGCCCATGGTAAGCAGCAAGCAAGACCGGGCGGTCCAGATTTGCGTGCCTAGATCGACGACGCATAGCAAATTCTGGACCCCCCTTGCCTTTCGACCTTTAAGCAAGGGCGGGGGGTCCGGAATCAGGGGCGCATCTCTCTGACGGTCCAGATGAGCACGCCCAGATCAACGGCGACGAAGACCATTCCGGACCCCCCCCCGCCTTTCTACCTTTAAGCCGAGGGGGGGGGTCTGGAATTGTGGGTGCAGCTTCCAACGGCTACGATCAAAGCACTCAGATCAACGACAATCGCATGACCCGCGTCATCCTCAGCCGCTCAGTGATTAAGCGCGCGCGGGCTCCTCTCCCATCATATCATTTTCTGACCACCTTTCTTCGGTTGACATGTGTCATCTTTCCACCTCTTTTCTATGATCTACGTAGCCTCCTGTTTTCTCATCATCCATATATCATCTGCCACGTGTTTTCTTCCCTTTCACATCTCTCCTTCCTCCTCCTTCGCCTATCGCATCTCGCCATGTGTTCCCCCTGGAACCTCTCTCTCTCCTAGCTGTCACATCCCTGTCAGTCCATTCCTGCATCCTCCCTTTCGCGTTGTTCATCCCGTGCACCCTTGATCCAGTCGGTTATTCCAGGTGGCCGCGCGAGATGCCCTCCACATCCCGAAATGCTGAGTTTTCCGAGCCGTTCTAAATCCCAAGAAGCAGTTATGGAAGCAGTTGGTGGTGGTTATATATCACCTCCGCATTAATGGGAAAGCACGACCATGAATTCAAGGCACGTCGATTCGCCGTTGGAACTGTCAAATGATTAAGATTGCGTCTGACATTAGTTGCACGATCTTTCAGATGTTGACTGTCAGAAGCCATGCAGACGCAAAGCCTTCAATGCATTTTCTTGGTTCCGCTGCTGTTGTAGTTTTGAGTATATGTAGGCATTTTTGCCATTTTTGTATCTATCGATGGTAGAGCTAAGCTCTCGACTGTAAAGTTTCAGCAAATACTCTGGTTTCCTGGTTATGCCTCTGTGTTTGAGATTTCTTGGTTTATAACAAACAGTTTTCTTTCTTTGCCATCTTTGTTTCATCTTTGCTGGAGGGTTCACAGTGAAGGATTCACGTGGGCTTAACAATCTTGTTGCGATAAAGGATTTGTTGTGGCATCTTTGTATTCTCTGGTATATGTGTTTGAATGTAAAAGGATTTTGCGTTTGAACGCACTTCTTCTCTAGGCTGTGATGAACCTGATGTTTATCGTGGACCACTGTGCTTTCTTTCATAAGTCTTCCACCTGCTCACCCTTTTACTACGACTCACTGTTTGGATTTTATCAAGACCTCACTCGTTCATGCATGCCTGGTCTGGTTTCTAAGTTGAGATTGTGCTGTTTCGAGTTTCCTTCCATTTGATCACCCTTTAAAACAAATCGTGACATTAAATCTGATGGGCGTCGGGCTCTGCTCCTGCTAGCAATCCAGGGGTGACTTCCGAACGCCAACAGTAAGACACCACAGAAGATGAATATTTATAAGTTGGGAATAGATGGAATACTGCTGCACAAGAATAGAATTTTTGTACCAAATGTCGAGGACTTGAAATGTATAATTTTGCATGAGATGCATAATGTTCCTTATGCAGGGCACCCTGGATATCAAAAAACCATGGCAGCGGTCAAGAACCAATACTTGTGGCTAGGTATGAAGAGAGAAATTTCGGAATACATCGCTAGGTGTATGGAATGCCAAAAAGTTAAAACTAAGCATAGGCACCCAGCAGGATTGCTGCAACCTTTGCCCATTCCTGAATGGAAGTGGGAAGTGGTGACAATGGATTTTATTATAGGATTGCCCAAAACAGGCAAGCTACATGATTCAATCATGGTGGTGGTGGACAAGATTAAAAAATATGCCCATTTTATTCCATTGAAAACTACTCACAAGGCTGCAGATGGTGCATATATTTTCATGAAGGAAGTGGCATGATTGCACAGAATTCCTAAAATGATTGTGTCTGACAAAGACTCGAAATTCACTTCGAATTTCTGGAAAGGATTATTCAGAGGATTCAGAATGAATCTGAACTTTAGTACAACTTATCATCCTAATTTTGATGGACAGACAAAGAGGGTGAATAGAGTGATAGAAGACATACTGAGAATGTATGTGATGGATAAACCATCGAAATGGGAAGACTACCTAAACTTAGTATAATTCGCTTACAACAATGGGTATCAAGCATCATTGAAGATGAGCCCATTTGAAGCACTTTACGGCAAAAAGTGCAATACTCCAGTGAGTTGGGATAATCCAGCTAATAGGGCAGTAGTTGGGCCAGAGTTGCTCAAGGAGATGGAGGACCAAATGTTAAAAATTAAGCAGAATTTGAAAGCTGCCCAAGATAGACAAAAAAGTTATGCTGATAAAAACAGAATCCACAGAGAATTCAAAGTGGGTGATCATGTTTTCCTGAAAGTGAAAGCTAACAGGAGCTCCCTGAAGTTGGGAAGCTGCGCCAAGTTGGCAGCCAGATTTTGTGGACCATTTGAAATCCTAGAGAGGATTGGTCCAGTTTCTTATATGATTGAATTGCCTGCATCTATGTCTGTTCATAATGTATTCCATGTATCATTGCTAAAGAAATATATACCTAATGCTAATCATGTTATTGATTGGAATGTTATTCAGGTGGAGCAAGAAGGTGCTTTCCAAGTGCATTCAGTGCAAATTTTGGATCAAAAAATCAAACAACTCCGGAATCGAGCCATAGGGCTTGTAAAGGTCCAATGGACCTAGTACAGACCTGAGGACGCTACTTGGGAGAATGAGGATGCAATGTGGGAATAATACCCGCATATTTTTGAGAAATTCTAAAAATTTTGTTGTATATGAGTACATGATGCATTGAGGACAGTGCATAAATAAGGGGAGGGGATTGTAATATCCCTCGGCTGAACCCAAATGCAAATGTAATCCAAGTATATTTAAGCTAGTGAGTTGTTTAGAAATAATTTTGTAATACACCTTTCATGGCATCATGCGCGCATGTACTGCGCAGTAAAGTGATGTAGTATGCACATTTCTGGATACTACATGCAGTAACTAATGTGCGCACAACCTTGAGGACAACAGAGACCACGCACAATAACTAAAGTGTGCACAACCTTGAGGATAGCGAATACCGTGCGCAGTAACTAAAGTGCGCGCAGTATTAAGGTTAGCGAACCTTTGTATATATGATATGTGTCATATGATGGTGAGCCAGTATTATAAGCTGGGATGCTTATGTTTTGGAATTAGGTCAGAGTGCCTATATGTTAAAGGCTAGTGCGCCTATTTTGTATATATCTCAGGATTAATATAAATACATCGCTACGCGCAGACCGACCAAAATAAAAGATATGGGGGACTAGACTCCACCAGTTAGGAAAAGGGAGGGCCAAAAGTTAAGGAAAGGGATAAACCAGAGAGCTTAAGCCAAAAAGGAATATTATATTAATATTTAGAGCATAAAGTATGGATAATTACTTTATCCTAAGTTCTAAATTTGGGGACAAGCATACCAAAGTAGCTTCCAACATGACAAGTGTCAAGTTGGGGATATGTATACATATTGTCGGGACTTAGTTCTTTTCGGGGGGATTCTTCCATTATTCATCCTTCACTCTCGCTCATCAGTCGGACCATCATCTCTCCCATGATTCCATGACCATTTCTTTGCATAGTCATCGAGCTATCCTCATACCTTTCTTTCATTGTACCTGAACTTTTTTCCATAGCCATTTTTCCTATTGGTGTACCTGTTATATTGGGAGCAGGATTGAAGAAGCGGGTTGTTAGGCCCATGAGCAATTCTCTGAGTCAGGGAATTGATGGGTATCGATTTCCTGAAGGTGCCAAACTACAGCTATAGTTCTCTGAGACTTCCAGTCTGGCCTGTTGCTGAAGCCCTGGAAGGGAAGTGGGGCAGTCGAAGGACTGTTGAGCAGAGAAGGGGCACACTTCCTTGGGTTGGACAAGCATGTGGGGAATGAGAGGCTGTAGGCTATCGATTGAGTGAGAACCTGAGATGGAGTCTTTCATGTTGACCATGAACCCTTAGCCTGGTTAGGAATCCCTTTCCCAAGTGGATTTTAGTCCCATCTCGGGGGTGACTCACTGTTGAGAGTGATGAATAATGTGGTCTAAGGCTGGGAGGTTCGTGGATGGTCTGCACGTAGTCGGTGACATTCTTACCAAGATAAGTATCGGTTACGCGATGAATTTACTTGTTGCATTGTGATTTACGTGTTATTTTATGGGTTTATTGCATGTGTGATTATAATTGTCCGTATGTTTAAGGGTATTCCCTTGTATATGTTGCATGTATGTGTTTACTGTTAATTCAGCTTGAAAATCATATAATTATAGAATGCAATTGTTTGTATATGTTTTATATGTGAAGATTATGCTAGAGTGTTGTATGTATATGTTTAATTGCATGCATTTCCATATGTATATATGTCTGTGTGTATATGTATGTATTTGAAGAGAAAAATTTATGTGACATAGCTCAGTTGAATACTGGGGATGTTACAATATGTTTTTAGAGCTAAGTTAAGTGTCTGAATAGTGGCATTTCTTGGCTTGTTGGTGGTTGGGGTTTGTTACATCATGGTTGAGAAAGTGATGTCTGTAGGAGTTCAAGCTTCGTCGACAAGAGGAGTGCAATCATCCCCATCGACGACATGTCAATCTGGGCCCTCCTGAACTGTGACAGAGAAATGAACCAAGCATCATGATGACTCGGTGAATGTGAATCTCATCCCATCAATCATGCCTGACTACATCCTACCTTTGGCTGGCATGGTGAATTGTGACAGTGTCCTGAGGGACTTTGACTACACATTTATTAATGTGTAACTCCCAAAGGGGATACGCACAGTCAAACCGTAGTTAGAAAGGATTCTGACGTTGAATATCAACGACTATAACTCAAGAGACTGCAAGAACTATGGCATGCTCCCACCGCACAAGTACCTGACCAAGACAGTGGGGAAGAAGTTGAAGATAATCCCCCAGCCCTGGACCATGGACATCGCGAGGTCCATGATCCTCAATGTGATGAATTTATCACACTTCGGAAGACATAAGGAGGTTAACGCATGCGCTAAGCTCTTGCTGTCATGATTCCATGCTAGTTACCTATGGTTGGACAGACACATCACTGTCGACTCGACACTGATCCACCAGATCACTGGATTAAGCATGCAAGGACCAGACCCACAAGAATTTTACCTAGGGAAGGTTTCAGATCGTGCCCTGGCACAGACAATCAAAGACACCTATGGAGATATGGACAAGGGGAAGAGGAGCTACAAGGTAGCCTCCATATAGAATGGCACAGTGCACTTAGCTTTCCAATTGATCATTGCTAAGCTCGTCAAAAAGAATAGGCCAACGAAAGTCACAGGGTTTGTCATCGACCTCACAGGTAAATGTGTTGAAGTACTGCAAATGAACTGGGTGAGCTACCTCGTCAACCAGTTAGAGAAAGACTGTCGTGAAGCTCAGGATCAGGGCTATGAGTTTCGTTTCAGTTGGTTGTTGATTCCCATTTCCTTCATTTCTTGGGAGATGCTGGAAGGAGAGACCTTCCCTAAAATTGAGTTGTCCGAACCATTAGCTGTGAAGTTCACTATGCTATGGTACTCAAGTGAAATGGAAAAGAAATGGTAGTCAAATGTGGTGTTCCACACCTATTATCTACAACTGAAGAGGGCCATTGAATCCTTCCCTCTCATGACGTCGAATATGTTGCATCGGTTCAGGCCATTTGCAAAGTTCCACGCAGATAGGCATTTTATATATATCACTGCATGTAGAGATGAACAAAAAGAAGAGCTTCAGTCCTATTACAAGCCCACTGAGGAAGACATGGAGGAAATCACCAAGGAGTGGCCTAAAAAATTCCTAGTTCCAGTTGAACAGACATAATTTTTTGACCCCGACATCATCGAAAGTCCTATCGTTACTCGAGAATAATATGATGCACCCAGCAGCAGTAGGAAGAAAAAGAAGGATGAGGTACAGGAGATGAACAACGCATCAGAAGAGACTGCATCGGATTCACCTGAAGGGGGGAGGAGGTGATGAAGTAGACAAAGAAGATGATGAAGGGGAAGAAGACAAGCAGCAGAAGGGCAAAGCAACACTGCCTAAAGATCCCTTGACAGAGCCAGAATCATCCAAGGAAAGAAAGGGTTCCCCTATGAAACCTTCATCACAGAAGAAATCAAAAGATAATAAACCACCATTTCAGACTGTTCTAACAGTGGATGACATCGACCTCATCATTGTCGTTGTGACAAACACATTGGAGGACATCCTACAGCGAAGAGAAGACAAACAGGAGACAATGTTTGACAGGATCGAAGCATATCTTAAAGGAGTACAACAGACTCTCTATTCGAGCCACGTAGTGTCTACTGCACTACCACCATCAGAAGGAGAAGAGTTGGGAGATGAGCCTACCCAGCTACATAGATTAGCAAACTCGATAGAGGCTCACCTTCATCGTGTCTAGGAGGAAAAATAACAGGCCATAGAGGCCCTGAAGCAAGAAAAGGAGGAAGCCATAGAGCAACATCGGGTTGCGCAACAAGAAAAAGATGACCTCCAGGAAAAGTTTGCAGAGGATATAGCATAGATCCAGAAGGAGAAAGAACAAGTGCTCACAGAGCATATGGGAGTTAAAGAAGCAGTCACTAGAGCACGTCGCTCTGTGATGGGCTTAGAACAAAGGGAAGAAGAAAAAGATGAGAGCCAGGTGGGGAAGCTCGTTGAAGCCAAGATCCAAGCACGAATAGCAGAACTAGAACTACAAGATGTGTGAATCACTCCATAGGAAGTGCGAGATCAGAGGGAAGAAACTGTCCGGAGCGCAGTTGAGAGAATCAAAGCATTATCCTTGGAATGCAAGAAACTCAGCAGTCGAAGTGCACGGACTTATGAGTGACTTGCAGAGGATCTAGAACTAAGGACATTAGAGTCACATCTCCAAGAGGCAAAGGAACAAGCAACAACAGTGCAAGAAAAGTTGAATCCACTATAAATGGTTGAGAGGATGAAAATCTCCCAGTAACAGTGCACGGTTCAACAACAAGGCCATACCATCCAGAGTAAAGTCATGGAAGTGACCCAGAGGCTCTAGCCAGTGCAGGATGAAGCTTGCACACTTTTTGAGGAGATTGAAGGACAAGGTCCACAACTAGAACAAGTGGTCACCACAGTAGAGCAGTGCTTGGAAGGACCTGTGACTAAGAAATTTATCCAGGAGTTCATTGAGCAGGAGTCTCTGGTGAAACAGCAGATCGAAGCAACTCGAGGCATTTGAGGCAAAGCTACCCAGATCAGAGTGACTCAGGATGAGTCACAGGTGAGTGTTGGGGGCCTATTGGCCCTTGACTAGGTTTTGTGGAAACACTGATCACATTTGACCAATTTTGGGACTTCGACAAGCTAGTCGAAGACAGAGCACCAGGCGAATCAGAGATCGCGGGATCTCACCACCTTTTGTGGACTTTTTGGGTTTAGGGTTTATGTAACGAGTATGGGATGTCGGGCCATACGTCTTACCCATGCTTAGGCCCATTTGTAAAGTATAAATAGAAATATAGGTGATGTACATAAGTAGTGATGTTGTGCTAAGTGCAAGCAATATAAGTAGTTCGATCTATGTGATTGAGGTGGCTCTTTGCATATCAGGTGTTGAGAACTTGCAGAGATAACTGAAAGTGATTGTAAGAAAGGATTTGTGTTGTGCCAAGATTGGGGAAGGAGGATATGGTGAGGTGCACATAGATCTCCTTTCCTATGCGGAGTTGGTTTTGAGGCTCTGTGAATGTAAGAAGATTGACAGAAGATAATAAATAAGATGAAGATATGGTGGACGTAGCCCCACACTAGGGGTGAACCATGTATATCCTGTGTTATGGTTGCTTTGTGTGATTGACATGATTTATGCTTAGTGTTGTCAACTTTATGTATGTTAGATGCATCTAATATAGTATCTTAGTGCTTAGCAATGTGAATGAATGCTAGATTTGATCTATTTCTATGTGTTAAGTGCTTGAATGTGTTAGATTTTGTTGAATACTGCGTTGCTCTGTAATTAGGGTTTTACCTACGATGTGAATAAGAGTTAAATACTAATGAATGTTAACTTCTAAGTGTTATGTTAAGTATTGTAATCACAGATCTGTGTCCCAGCTAGGTTGTAGACACTTGAGTTCTGCAACCCCCCTACCTCTACCTCGGGTGAGACTTCATTTTCTTCGCAGGTGTTGCCGAAAGAGTCAGTAGTTAGGGTTTTGTTGGTGCGTTGTTGAAGCGTTGAACCCTGGGTTTTCCCCTATGCCAATACCATCTCTCATCATGTTTTCTTAGATGACACTCTTCTCTATCTTCTTTCAACACATATACATTATTATCTATCCTTATGCCTTTAGCCACCACTTGTCCTGAGTTTACAAACTTTATCTTACAATCTTTGGAAGTGAACACCACTTCACATCCTCTGTCACACATTTGACTTACACTGAGAAAATTATGTTTCAGCTCATCTACAAGCAAAACATCATGGGCTTTTCCTTTTCCATTACTTAAACTCACCATCCATTTACCCTTGATTTTACCTGGTTCATCATTTCCAAAGGTCATATTTCTTGTTTTGCTTTTACTTATAGACCGAAACTTATCCTTGTCTCCAGTCATGTGCTTGGAACATCCACTGTCTATATACCAGGGGTATTTTTGTTTTTGAGCTAAAAGTACTAGACCACATTTTTTAATATCTTTATTTTTCCATGTGCTGGCATTTCTAGCTAAGGGTTTTATCCTTGGATCTGCTTTGTAACTCTTCAGATGGCAGTTTGCAGCTTTGTGGCCGAAGTTATGATAGTTATAGCATTTGATCTCATTGTTCAATAGGTCAAAGTGATTGGTGGAGCTTTGTCTACTCACTGGTTGTTTAGTTCTATGTTGTAAATATTGTTTATTTCTTGATCTCCTCAATTGCATGTCTCTAAACTTAATTTGACAATTTGCAATATTATGACCAAAATTAGAGTAGTAAAAATAGTAACCATGGAAGAAATTTTGGTACCTGAAGGACAGCCTTATTCTTGGAATTTGTTGCTCCATCTTCTGATATCTTTGTTTTCTATCAATGATCATCTTGTCTTTATTATCTTTTTGTGGCAGAGTACTCACATGGTCTGATTGTCTGCTGACTTGGAACTTGATCATCTTTACTGACTCTTTGTTTTCTAGTTGTTTGCTGCTTGAACCACTTACATAGCCGAAACCAGTATTCAACAAAGGAGATATTTGTTTGCTCAGAATGTCATTTAGTTCTATTGAGGCTTTAATGCTTGGAATATTTTGGAGATACAATGCTTTAAAATTCTCCATCTCTTTTCTAGTTTTTACTACCTCTTCTTCCAAGGCTTCACATCTTGCCTTATTTTTTGATAACTGTTGTTTCAGAATGTCCTCTATTTTCTTTGCCTCTTCTAATTCCACTTTTAGAAGGGCAAAGTCTTCATCAGGTTTTTTATTGTCTTTCTTGAACTGTATCAACAATTGTTTTTTCTTTTTCTTCTTAAATATGAGTCTAGTAATTTCTTCTAGAGCACTGATCAGTTCTCCTTCCAAGTCAACCACAACTTCTTCATCATCAACATCACTTCCTTTGATTTTATTATCATAATCCTCTTTGTCCATAAGCATATAGTCATTAACCTTATCTTCACAAGCATAATCACTATCTGTGTCTCTTGAAGAGTCATCATTGTTTACACATAAACTTTTCTTTTTACCAAATCTCTTGGATTTGTACTTCTCTTCACCTTCAGCGTTCTGGTCCTTCTTCTTGTGTGGACACTTAGATGCAAAGTGACCTATATTTCCATAGTTGAAACATTTGAAGGGCAAATTGCCTTGGTACTTGCCTGACCCTTTCTTTAGTCTTCTCACAAATTTTGCTTCAATTTCATTAGGCTTAGAATCCTCATTCTTATCTTCTTTAAATGATGCTTCTCTAGAGGTGGGTTTATCTTTACCTATCCTCATTTCATAAGCATTCAGAGTTCCTAGGAGTTGGTCAATAGGCATAACTTTTAGATCATTAAGTTCTTCTATAACAGAGACCTTTGGGTTGAACCTATCAGGTAGAGATCTTAAAATCTTCTGAACTAAAAATGCTTCTTCAATCTTCTCACCAAGACCCTTCATGGAATTCACAAGCTCATCAACTCTTAAGAAATATTTATTAATTGTTTCATCCTCATTCATCTTTAGTTGTTCAAATTTCAATCTATATGTCTGAAGTTTGGCATATTTTACTTTCTCATTTCCTTCATAACTGCTAATGAGTTTATCCCACAGCCCTTTGGAAGATTCAAGATGCATTACCTTTACAAATTCATGTTTAGTAAGCCCACTCAAGATAGCATTAATTGCCTTTGCATTGAAGCTAAATTCTAACTTATCATATTTGGAAGCTAGCGAAAGAGGATTTATATATCCAGTCTCTACAACATCCCAAACATCAGTACCTAAGGCCATAATGTATGTTATCATTCTAACCTTCCAGAAGGAAAAATTTGTTCCATCAAACATAGGAGGCTTATTGGTTGAAGTTCCTTCATGGCTTGTCATGTTTAAGCTTACTGATCTACCTTTAAATAAAAGGAACCCGCTCCGATACAAAGTGTTGAAATTACTAAGACAACTGAGAGGGGGGAGTGAATCAGTTGTTACTGTGCTTAAACAATTTTATGCCTATTAAAATATTATTAACCTTCTCCAAGTGATCATCAATATTATGCAAGACATGAACAATAGAGATAAAAAACATCAATCACACATACGATATACACAGAGACAGATATTCATGAGGAAACCCATAAAAGGAGAAAACGTCTTCTTCTTCGAATGATAGGCAGTCTTTTAAGTTATGTACATCATATTTATTTGAGCACCAACTCAAAATGAGGCTACAACCTCTTCTTTAACAAGTTGCAACTTGTTGAGAGCACCAACTCTCTGTTTTATCTAGCACCCACTAGAAGGAAGCACCAACTCCCTGAGTGTTCCAACACCAATTTCCAGTCACACAGGCACCAACCTGTATAACAGAGAATAATGGTTATCCCTTGCACCACCCTACCACCCTAGTTTTTCTTGTTGCAAACAGATGGAAGATGCAACTCCCTGTGTTCAAGAACCCACTTGAAACTCTGAGGACAACAGTCCTCCTTAGAACCACCCTACCACCTTGAAATATAAATCTTTGCTTGAATAAGACCTTACAACAATACATACATTTTAATGCTTACCACTTCTTCTCTATTCTGCACTTTTTCTCTTCTTTTGTCTGTTCATGCTTGGATCCACTTATTGCCTCTCTCCATCTGCTCTTCCTCTATTCTTCTCATGCTCTTAGGTTCTCGTACAGTCTTTTGTTTTCACCATTTCTGCTATGTCCAGCTTATGTTCTTCATCTCTGCATATTTTCGGCTCTGTTCCTGCTCTTTCCTTGATCACATACAGTTCAACTTATTTTTATGAGAAACAACAACCTCTCTTTGTCACGACATCTTCCTTTTGTTTCTTCTCTCATCATCCGTTACACTCCGCATCTCCAATGCTCAAATCGAGAATCTAAAAAATGTACAGGAATCATGATTCCAATGCTTAGGAACAATGATTCCAATGTTCAGAAAAAATGATTCAGTTAGTGTAACTGAATCGTAACTGATCAAGAAACCACAAAGTGTAACAACAACCCTTCGATCAGATTTTGTTTGTTCAGCACTGTTGGATTATACACATAGAGGATTTTTCACTTTTCAATGCCTAACCTCTAAGATGAAGCCTGGAAGCGCTAGCTCCTTCCCCAAATATTATGTTGATGTGAACTTGGGAGATTCTCTCATGTGACCACGTGATTGCAGGCGTGACCAAAGGTGGTTTTAGGGAAATCCTCTTTTCACCCCTCAATTCACTACAGAGCTCCATGTATGCCTTTGGCAATACCATGGTTTTGATTGTGGCCCGCTCATGAAAAATTGAGACTCGAGCATGTTCTGACCCTGCAATTGAGCATGATCGTTGATCTCCAGCCCCTTGGCGATGCCTCTCAATAAATGGTTGTAATCATCCTTCCTTTCCTGCCTTCCTTCCTCCTTCCATGCGCAATCCCAGATCTCCAGGATCTGTTGACATGTAGCTTCCTTCCAAATTAATGGCTACGATTAATTTGGTGATCTGAGCTTCGGGAGTTTCAACTCTCAAACCTTGCTTTCCTCCGTATGTCAATCTTCCAAAGTGATGTAACATCACACATGTACCTTTTTGATTTGGAATGGGTAGAGTGGTTTCCACGTGTCACTTGTTAACTTGGTCTACCACATGTCCTTGTTGATGTGGTCTGCCACATTTCCTTGCTGAGGTGGTTTTCTGACGTGGGTGAGATGCGTAGGCAGTGTAGTGGAGTGTGGAGTCATAGTGCAGTAATGGAGTGTGACATATAGTGGGTAGTGGAGTGTGATGTCGGAGCATGGAGGTGGTATGTATGAGTGGTTTGGTGGTTTACTTGGAGGGCGTGTTAGGAGGTAAGTGGTAATGAGAGAGGGGGGTCCGAGTTGACAGGAAGGTGACATGTATGAGGGTCCCACATGGGAAATACCACCAACTCGGATCCCCCCCCCACGATTAAAGGAAGAAAGGTCGGTGGGGTATGATATACCTTGTCGACTGCAGATCTGAGTGCCCAATTATCGACCACTGAGATTAGCGCACCCTTCTTCTAAATTATCCAGTCCTTCCACTTTAAAATGATTTGGCGGCTAAAATTTACTTCAGGTGATCCGACGGTCGAGGATTTATTTCAGCTCTCTGGGCTTCGGGAATTTCAAAACTCATACTAACACTCTGGATCAGATGGCCCAAATTCACTTTGAATGATCTGATGCTTGAGATCTTCTTCAAATGATCTGACAACTGAGATTTACTTCGGATGATCCGACGACTGAGATTTACTTCAGCTCTTCGGACTTCGGGGATTTCAAATCTCAAATTGACGTTCTGGATCAAACGACCTAGAGTCACTTCAGATGATCTGACGGTTGAGATATTCTTCAGGCGATCTGACCACTGAGATCTACTTTGGATGATCTGACGGTCGAGAATTCATTTCGTCTCTCCTTCTCTCCAGGCTTCGGGAATTTCAAATCTTAAACTGAAAAATATTGAAGTGAGATTTTTCCGGAGCGTAACCTCCTCACATCTTTAGACCCAAAACGAATGATGTTTGTTTGATCAAGATCTTAGATCAATGGCTCGATCTGTCTTGTGATGCAGCTTTGCCTTGGTTTAAATCCAATGGCCCTCCAACTTTGCTTATACTATCCTCCCACTTAATTTGATCTGATGGCTGACGGGTATTTGGATAATCAAATTCTCAGTTGTTTGGCCCTGCTTATCCTATCCTTCCACTTAAAGTGATCCAATGGCTGATGGGTATTTGGATAACTGAATTCTCAACCGTTTGGCCATGATCACGTTTTAGTACTATGCTTTCCCTTCTGAGCTTTGATATCTGCATATTTTTCACTTCTCCTCCTGAGCTTATGCTTTTCTTGTTATCATCCCAAGGATTTAGCCTTCCTTTTGCTATTGTTCTAGGTGCAAAATTCTAAAGTTGTTTAAGGATGTTGTTGTTGTTGTAACTACTTTTACAGCCATCATTGTAGCCCCTTAATGGCCCATAAATTGTCCATAAAAATACCAACACTTGTACTAGGCAAGCTACTATCAATATATGCTAAAGTGTTTGTTTAATTTCCTAATTTATGTACTTTTCTAAAGTGGTTTAGCTGTTGTGATAATTATTTATTTTAATGTTGTTACAAGTGTTTTGACAACCCATTGAAGTCACTTATTGACTTGTTTCAATCTTGAAATTGTAAGTGACAAAGTATTATCAAATTGTAAAGTCTTTATATCATTCTTGTCATCATAACTTGCAATTTCTGGATACATTGTTACTGATATAATTTTATCTTTGCTTGTCTTTAGTAGCACATATTTTTATATTGAAGTCACTAATTTGAAACATTGATATCATTGGTTATTTTTAAAGTTTGTTGTTTCATTGGTAAAGGGAAGGTACCATTCATTTACATTTCCTTTTTCCCCTTTGAACTTTACCAAGTGATTTCTTTCCTTGCGCAACCTAGAGAGAGGGGTGGGTTTTACCTGATATTTTTACCCTTCATCAACCAACTAGGTCTTGGGACGTCTCCATTGGAGTGAATTTCTTCTCCTCCTAAATATAAAGAGGTATCCTATTAGGGTGACAGTGATAGGACTACCTCTGTGTTACATCAATTTAGGCCTACTTTCCTTTAGCCTTTGGGCAAGTATAGATTGTGCGATAGCATTTCCAAATGCAACAATTTTACATCTCCAATGCAATAAGTTATGACTAGTGCCTTTAATGATTGGGTTAATGGAGTCAAGAAAATGATAATCTAGTGGTAGTACCTCCTTGGGGGTGTAAATCCTCTTACTCCCCAAGGCAAGTATCCCTAGCTGGGGTTTAGACTAAGAGGGTGTATGCACTTATAATTCTCTTAGAAAACCCTTGTTAAATCAACAATACTTACGAAACATTATGATGGAGACTAAGGTGGGGGTGTATTCCCTTACACTTCCCACCTAGCTCTAGCAACAATTAGCCTTGACTTGAAACATAAATGATAGCACAATGCAGATTTTGTTACCAATTCAAAAAGAGATGATAAGATAAACCACCAAAATAGAAAGAGAAAATCCTTCCAAGGCTAGCGCATTACTTCAACCAACCAATAACCAAAAAATATATCCTTAGAAAAGACAACAATAGAGAAATATCCAAAGTTAGCGAAAATTTCAGTCCAAGGCCTCTCCAAATGGGAGAGTTTTCATTTAAAATGAGATCTTATGATCTCTATTTATACAAATATCACTAACATAGTTTGTCCACATAATATTAATATAACCACAAGAATAGGGGTCAAAAACCCTAATATTACCCCTTTACACAAATAGCATTTAATAATTCACCTTTAAATTCACTTTTACACAAAAAGAAAGCCTAACTTAAGGTGATGTCACCCCTTTAGGGGATGTTTTGACACTAGGAGAATATTGTTGGTGTTGGAGAAGTGTAATTGGGCTTCCAAAATCCACATGTTAATCATCTAGGGCAGTTTTCCATGGTCAAAGCCTCATTCTCCTCAAAACGTTCTTGTGTTGATGAATAATAACTTCACCACCAAACCCTAGCCCTCCTAGGTGATGTCATGCCTCTAAAGATGACTTTTTTCCTCTCCTAAGAAAAATGTTTGGCATGTAAGGGATAGGTTATTTCTCTCAAGTAATATTCTAGGCCTCCAAAGGTTCATCTCTCTCATCCAGAATGCAAGCCTTTGGCATCCAACCCGTGGGCTTCAATCCCCATGGAAGACCAAGCTAGGCTTGTTGTTATTGGATAAATCGGTAGGTGGGGACACTAACTGATCTCCCTAGATCCACATAGATTTAGAACAAAACACACCAGAACATGACGCTTTCCTTAAGTTTTAAATATTGAATTTACTAACTAAAGAG
>SNQJ01S0049877.1:0-29112 GCA_010110895.2 Picea sitchensis | reverse complement strand
TGTTTATGGTTGCATCTCTGATATATTTCTGTTATATTATTGGATATACGTGATATCTCTGTGCATTTCTTTATTATATCTCCGCTCTCATTTCGTGCCGAAAATAATTCGGATTAGTGGTATCAGAGCAGGTTGTTCTTGATCGTTTTTTTCAGTGCATGTGCCCAACGAGGTCCGAGTATAGCAAGTTGGGTCTCGAGCTTGTCTCTCTTGAAGAAAATCTCTCTCACACACCCAAGAAACGCTCAATGGCGGAAGAAAAGAAAAACAACGGAGCAGACGATCCTATTAGTCTGTTGCTTGAGCAAGCTCTCACGTGACAAAAGGACGAAAAGATGGAGAATTTTTCCCACATCCTTCAATCCCTGTCAATAGCAACAGACACATCTTCATCAAATGACCACTTTGGAAGCACCTTTCCTTTCAAGGTACAAGTTAATTTTGATATTCTTGTATTTGAAGGACAGATAGATGTAGAAGCCCTAGAAAAAATGGTTAACTCTGCTAGAAGGTTATTTCTCTGTTCACAATTTTTCCGACAGAGAAAAGATCACCTTCACACTCCTTAAAGATCTCCCTCATGTCAAACATTGGTGGGAAACTTACTGGGAGCAAAGTTCCACAGAGGAGTCTGAAATATATGGGATCGATCCCACTTGGGATTTTTTTTGTGGATGCGGTAAAGGAACAGTTTTATCCTGTTAGCAACTATGAGGACTAGTACATGAGATGGACCACACTGCGCCAAGAAAGGGGCCAAGCAATTCCGGAGTTCACCAATACCTTCCATACCTTGCGCACCAAGCTGGGTATCAAAGACTCTGAACGACATTTGGTTCTGAAATACCTGGGGCTCTACACATATACATCCAGACTGGAATGGATTTTCTAGATATCTCGTCACTCAGTGCCGCTTATCGATATGTTGTTAAAATCGAGAAAAAATTTAAGCACCAGAACAAACGGGAGTTTGGGTCTGCAAATCCGCAAGAACCAAAGTATGACAAAGACAACCCTAACAGACAATCTCCCAAAAACCAATCCAAACCACAGGAAAATAAGGGTCATGGGAAGACAAAGAAGGACACTGGAAAATGGTGCAATTTCCACAAAATCCCCTAGCACGACCCTGATGAATGTCACTGAAAACAATCATTGGTGGCCGAGATCAAAGACAAGGAGCCGAACCCTGATTCCGAATCTAATTCTGAAAATACTGGTAAAGGATAGATCATTGACGCAGACCCCGTTGCTATTGTCACGATCGCAACAATTCAACCAGAAGAACCAACATATCCTAAGGAGGGGGAGCGCCTTTTTCATTCATAGATGTGGGTGAAGGGGACCCCACTGCATTTTATTGTTGATAGAGGAAGCCAGAAGAACCTCATCTCAACATAGGTCGTCAAACTGTTGGGATTGTCGACAACACCACACCCGCAACCATACAACATCGGGTGGCTTCGCCAAAGACGAGATCTTCGTGTCAGCCAACAATGTCGATTGTCATACGACATCTAGCCCTTCAAGGATGAGGTATTATGTGATGTTGCCCCATTGGATGTCTGTGATGTTCTCTTAGGCCAACCATATATGTGGAAGCGACATGTTGTTTATGAGTCTCGACCCCGCAGTGTCATTGTTTCTCTAGGGGGTCATCTCTACAGAATATCAGAGGTAGTTCTGACTACTGTTCCACCTAAAAAGTGCCGCAAGGTAGTATCTCGTACTGCAAAATTTAGCTTCTTCACAATCTGTTCAGAAGGAGAACAAAAGGACACTGCAACCATTATAGCCTCGCCCCAAGCACTTTCTATCCAACAGAAGCAGGTCGATAAGGCTGCAGCAAAATGCAAAGAATTCTTCTGCACACCGTCCTCTCATGTATCTTAACTTGTTGAACAGCCTTAACCTCAACAAGTTCGTGACAAACTTTCACAAATTGAGCAGTGCGACGTCTTCAACAAGACAAGCAGCTCACCAAGATGCAGATTCAACAAATGCTTCTCCCTCTCCCCCGAGAACTCAATGCAATGGAGACCATTACTTCCTAAGGAGGGAGGATTGATCTAGGTGGATATTGATGGCCACCCACCTCTTCCAACTGGCTTAAGATAGTTTTCTGGCAATTTTGGCAATTTACTATTTTTAGCAGGTTTTAACTTCCGGGGCCATTTTGAGGGCCTAAATGAAGGTTTTTTCGGGATCAACCCAACTTAATGATCTCCAAAGGCATGATTGAGTCCCCAAAATGAATCTCCTCAACTATACCTTTCCAATGGACTATGGGCTATCATACGCCTAAAACGGAGATCATATGCAAAAGTTACGACCTCGGTAAGTTGATGCACCAACTTACCCAAACGGGGCCCACATGACTTTTGGCTGTTCATCTCCTAGGGTTAGGTTTTTGGATGTCAAGGGTTTTTGACATTCCTGTTTATTGTAAAAAGGCCTTCAGAGCCTCATTGTAATCATCTTCTTGCGAATGTGAGTAGCTGTCACATCTCTTCTCAGAGATAAGCTGCCACCATTCTAGCAAGTCTTTCACTCTGTATTTTTATAGTCTCTGTACATTTCTTTCATGAATAGAAATCGTGTATTATTGTATCTCCATGTTTATGGTTGCATATCTGATATATTTATGTTATATTATTGGATAGACACGATATCTCTGTCCATTTCTTTATTATATCTCCGCTCTCATTTCGTGCCGAAAATAATCCGGATCAGATTACAATATAACTCTTGTCCATTCCACATCTTATTACCCTCAAGGTAATGGGTTAGCCGAGTCAACCAATAAAATCTTGACCAAAATTATCAAAAAATTGTTGCAAGATAACAAAAAGGCTTGGCACAAGAAGCTTATCTATGAACTGTGGCCTGACATGATCACTACTAAAAGGTTTATTACAACTTCACCCTTCCAGATTGTGTATGGCACAGAGGCAGTTTCTCCTACTTCATTAGGACTGCCAGTGATGAGATTACTACAGGAGCAAGATGTTGAACCAGATGCCACTCAAAGGAGAACAAATGAATTAATCAATGTCCATCAAACAAGAGAGAAAGCCTTCAACGACTCTCAATTACACCAAGACAAAATTAAAAAGGCTTTTGACAGGCATACTAAGGAAGATGATTTCAAAGTGGGGGATTTGGTGTTGAAATGGGTTGTCGGGAACGAGGATAGAGGAAAGCATGGGAAATTTGACCATCTATGGTTGGGACCTTTCAAAATTGTGGCATACCATGGAAATAATTCCTATCTGCTACAAGAACATAATGAAGATCTTGTTGGTGGAGGACCTGTGAATGGTAGGTTTCTCAAGCATTATCTCACTTAAATAATTTTTCACCCTTTCCATTCATTGTATATAACCATTTTTGTTTTTCAGTTGAATTAATTGAAATAAAATTAGCAGAAATTGAAGCCCGAAGAAAAATCCCTAAGTTATGCTGAGTGTAATTTGAATTATGTGAACGAAATTTTGTGAATAAGATGTTGATCGATTTAGTTGCATGAGTGGAATAAAGCCCAATGGGCAGGCAGTTGGTCTGTCATTATTTGCTACCTTGTCGGGAGGATAGCATCCCTAGTTGGAGCCCATGTTAGTCAACATTAAAATTTTATGTGAAATCGAGATTTTAGGACCTATCGAGACGCTAAATTGGTTTGGAAGCCTGATAAACCAAGGAAGGGGCTATATTTGGTAGGGAAACAGCTAAAGCTGGCAGGAGCGCTAAATGATGGGGCCCGACGCGTCGCAGATCGTGAACTCTCCAAATCGACAGTCGAGGATGATTTCGCTGCGTGGGGGTAAATTTCGGAAAGCAAGCTAAAATCTAAACCATGGTTTTCGTTCGGGGATACGTGGCGCCACCAAGTGCATTTTGGGGTGAAAAGTGGGTTGCCCCAAACTACTTCCTCACACCCTCGAAATTTGGAAAAGTATAAAAGCACACTTTGTTGGTTATTTTATTACACCAAGACATAATTAAAAAGGCTTTTAATAGGCATACTAAGGAAGATGATTTCAAAGTGGGGTATTTTTTGTTGAAATAGGATGTCGGGAATGAGGAAAGAGGAAAGCATGGGAAATTTGACCATCTATGGTTGGGACCTTTAAAAATTGTGGCATACCATGGAAATAATGCTTATTCGCTACAAGAACATAATGGAGTTCTTGTTGGTGGAGGATCTGTGAATGACAGGTTTCTCAAGCATTATCTTGCTTAGAGAAATTTTTAGCCTTTCCATTCATTGTATATAACCATTTTTGTTTTTTAGTTGAAGTAATTGAAATAAAATCAACAGAAATTGAAGCCCGAAGCGAAAGCCCTAAGTTATGTTGAGTGTAATTTGAGTTATGTGAACAAAATTTTGTGAATGAGATGTTGATCGATTTAGTTGCATGAGTGGAATAAAGCCCAATGGGCAGGAACTTGGTCTGTCGTTCTTTGCTACCTCACTAGGAGGATAACATCGCCAGTTAGAGCCCATGTTAGTCACCATTAAAATTTTACGTGAAATTGAGATTTCAGGACCTATCGAGACAATAAATTCGTTTGGAAGCCTGATAAACCAAGGAAGGGGCTAGATTTGGTAGGGAAACAACTAAAGCTGGCCAGAGCCCTAAATGATGGGGCCCAACATGTCACAGATCGTGAGCTGTCTAGATCGACGGTCTAGGATGATTTCGACAGGAGAAACTACACGACGTTTAATTTTGGAAAGTAAGCCGAAATCTAAACCGTGGTTTTCATTCGGGGATACGTGGCACCACCAGGTGCATTTCGGGGTGAAAAGTGGGTTTCCCCAAACTCTTTCCTAACGCCCTAGAAATTTGGAAAAGTATAAAAGAACGCTTTGTTGGTTATTTTATTATTTTTCGAACATTGGACCATTTGAAACTTTGCGCGACCACCCTCGTTCAACTGTAGCTCAACATTACGCCAATTACACGTCATTTCCAAGTATTTTTCATCGCATCCATGGATATTGTTAGCACCAGAAGTCACCTCTGGATTGCGGCAGAGGTAAGCCCAGTACCCATCAAGTTATATGTCACGGTTAATGGATTTAAAGAGGTCAAATGGGGCAGACTCAAGAGAATATCGTTTTAACTCAGAAAATTGAGGCAGTATGCACAAGCAAATGAGGTCTTGATCAACTTCAGCCAGTAAGTTGTAGTAAGGGTGAGTAGGAGGAAGAAATTGAGGAGAAGATGTAAATGTCTGCTCTGGACATCAGGTCTTCCAACAGCCTAAGGAGGAAAAACTCTGAAAACAAGATCCTATTGAATTCGAAGTTTCAAGAAACTAAAAACGTTATAACTGCATTGCAATCAAACATCCATTACAACACAATCACCACAATCCATGCAAATCCTTCAATCATGAACATTCAGTATCAGACGCAAATAATATGGAAATAGAAGTTGACTTTCATTAAATAAGAAGTCTCAAATCAAGTTACAAAACCAGAGAACGACACCTTCATTAAAACATTACAATACAGGAGCTTGGCTCAACCATTGACCTCTAATAAAACTCAAAACTACATACATATACTCAAAAATTTGCCCTGCAGAGGCATGCTCGAACCACTGCATTAACATTTCAGTCGGCGAGTGCTCTGTCAGACTGTGCAAGCCTCCTCATGTCAGATGGGAGCCACGCATCATTATGTGCTTTATAGGAAAAACTGTCCATAATTGACAGTCTGCCTTTTTGGCTGCTCTCTGTATATTTTCCATTTATGGGGAGACACGAGGTCTAAATTGACGCCTCACTTTCATGAACTGTCTGCATCAGGATCAAGACGGGGCCGAGTCGACTTGGCACTTGGAAAACGTGGCAGCCTCTTTCTGCGGCCAACAACCAACACCAACGTTTCATCCCCTGGCATACCTAACGTGAACTCTGCACCTTTACCTGCATCCGACCCTGGGTAATGACCCAACGCTTATCTCCACAGGCGCTCTGGGATTTCTCCCTTCAAGAATCCTCATATCACTTGACAACAAAACCCTCAACTCTCGATTTGACGAAATCGCCTTAGTCGGATCAACGGTAAGGCTTTCTTTCCATTCGACGACTGAGGCTCCTCGCGATGGGCGCCAACCTTTCCACGTGACCTCCGACTGCAACCTTGGGCCCACTCTCGGGTGCTTTGCGAGTTCGGGCTTCGGGTGCACTGAAGTGAGCCACTCTCGACTCTCCTGTTCCCCAAACTCCTAAACTGGAGCTTAGCGAGCGTTAGCTCCCCTCCAATATGTGCATGCCTTGGCACAACGTGCCCCGACTTTGGATGACACACATTTTTGGATTTTTAAGCCCCCTTCTTTCACATTTTGTCATCCAAGGGAGAAATCCAAAGGAAAAACAACCCCCTACAAGAATATCTGATAACATTAGGCTCCATGGGGGATAGAGTCCTCCCTGCAAGGCTTTAAGAACTCCCTTTGCAGTTCCAGTTGCCTTCTGCATTGGGCTATGGAGTCAAGCTCAAAACACCCTGCTGAGGAATACATGTCAATAAGTAAAAACAAAAATAAACACACATGCTCCAAGGATCTTATTTATGCACAGTCCTAAACTAATTTAATTTTTACACAGTGCTAGGTGAAAGAAAACTTCCACCATAGCCATTCAAGCAACTTTCTAGCTGCAAATTTGCTTATTCTGTCAATGATTGATAATAGCTAATGCAACCGTGATAGAAGAACGATTACATTCTTTAGCTTTCCTCCTAATGTTGAGGTCAGGATAAATCTGGGCGACTTCAAAATATGAACGAAATACAACTCCATGTATTCCTCCAGAGGCTCATAGGACAAGTGGCAAACTCCAAAAAATTTGCACCGAGTAGCCTGATTTGTCTTGCAATTGTTCACACCAGGTTGAATGTCTCTGACAAGCGCGTGTGGGTGAAAGGCCAATCCAGGCTGACTGATTTTAGGCGATGACCACTCACTAGTAAGCTCTGGATAAGAGATAGACTGCCCCTTCTGCTACTCCTTTTCTTCTTCATGGCTCTCCCAAGGGTCAGATTAATAATCGTCATAAACAAGAATCGTGGGAAAGCTCTACTCTTCAATTTGTTGCTCGGTGTCTTCTGCAGGTCCAGGATGGTTGATTTCCTCATAGTATTTTTCTTTAGTGAATAGAGGATAAGACTCTGTTGTATTCTCTTGGAAATCCTGCATAGCCAACTCCGAATTTGATTCATAGTTGTCATACATGGGCTGGCTGGTACTAGGCGATATCTGCTCATTTACAGGTTTTGAATAGGAGATAAACTGCGCATTTGGCTCCTCCTTTTCTCCTTCATGGCTCGCCCAAGGATCATATTCACAATCATAATAAAAAGGAATCATGGGAGAGCTCTGCTCTTCATCATCTTCGCTAGGATATTCATCAACAATCATTTGTTCTTGGTCAATATCCGACATCACTTCTCCATCATAAGCAGGGCTGCCAAGAACATCTGTTTCCAGGACCGGAATATCCTTTGCATTTCCTTTATAAGAGCAGTAAACAAACTCTGCCTTTGATTATGAAAAACTATTGAGAAACATAGAGGAATCTTCCCTAGCTTTTGTTGTTAGCTTTTCATCTATCTCAACTTCATAGTCAGGAGAAAAATCTTCTACATAATACACTTGCTCTTTGACATTGGGATATTCAGAAGAGACATGTAGATCTTCATGAACACTTCAAACAACATACACGTCTGATATAATGTCAGACGTTTCTATGTTATTTCTAACATAATGAATACCATTCAACACCTCATGCTCTTCATGGCAAATGCTTTCTTTCACAATAACAACTTCATCATAAATATGGTACTTGTGACAAGCAGAATCTTTATAGAGCAAAGAAAACTCATCACAACAGTTTTCATAAAGATACTCAGCTGAAAATTAATCTTTACAAAACGAATTGAAAGCTGCATGAAAACTTGTCAAAGAGATGATCCTTGCAATGGGAAGAGATCGACACCAATCATGAGCAATCCCCTGTAATAAATACTTAAAAAGCTTAATCTGAACATCTTCATGAACGATATGAAGTAGATGAATAAAAACATGAAAGTTCAACAAATGTTCAGTTGGTGCTTCCCACTCTTATCCTTGAAATTTAGGAAGGCTACTTTCCCATTCATCTCTACTAGGTAGCGGGTTAGGGAAACCAACTATTTTTGAAAAATCGCAGAAAGCAAACCTCTAAGCTAAAATCCTTTCCATTNTAATGGATTCGCCACTGGATCCTTTAATCATGGAGTCCTGAGGTGAAAGATATGCAGAACGAGTGTGTTTGGTCTTTGTTCACCATCAAAGACCAGATCTGATCATTATGTTCTCCTAGGGGCTATAGCTGTAGCCAGAGGCAGCCACACTGAAACCGTGGAGTCGAGACAGTGGAGTCGCCAGGTGCAAATGCAATCTTCAATGGTTTTGATATCCGATGCACCTTTAGAATCAGAAGCTCGTTGTCATTCTACCCAGGGAAAAGTCTTCAATTCGTTCCCCAGCAACAGTGCCAGAAGTCACCTCTGGATTGCGGCAGAGGTAAGCCTGGTACCCATCAGGTTATATGTCACAGTTAATGGGTTTAAAGAGGTCAAATGGGGTAGACCTAAGAGAATATTGTTTTAACTCATAAAATGGGTTCAGCATGCATAAGAAAATGAGGTCTTGATCAACTTCAGCCAGTAAGTTGTAGTAAGGGTGAGTAGGAGGAAAAAATTGAGGAGAATATGTAAAGGTCTGCTCTGGACATCAAGTCTTTCAACAACCTAAGGAGGAAAAACTCTGAAAACAAGATCCTCTTGAATTCGAAGTTTCAAAAAACTCAAAATGATATATCTACACTGCAATCAAACATCCATTACAACACAGTCACCACAATCCATGCGAATCCTTCAATCATGAACATTCAGTATCAGACCCAAATAAGATGGAAATAGAAGCCGACTTTCATTAAACAAGAAGTCTCAAATCAAGTTACATAACCAGAGAACCAGAGCTTCATTAAAACATTATAATACAGGAGATTAGCAAAAACCATCGACCTCTAATAAAACTAAAAACTACATACATATACTCAAAAATTCGCCCCGCAGAGGCATGCTTGAACGACTGCATTAACGTTTTCAGTCAGAGCCTGCTCTGTCAGATTGTGAAGGCCTCCTCATGTCAAATGCGAGCGAGGCATCATTATGTGCTTTACAGGAAAACGTGTCTGTAATTGACAGTCTTCCTTGTCGACCAGTCTCTTCATGTTTTCCATTTATGGGGTGAGACGAGGTCTCAACTGTCGCCTCACTTTCATGAAATGTCTGCATCTGGATCAGGACGGGGTCGAGTCGACTTGGCACCTGGAAAACATGGCGGCCTCTTTCTGTGGCCAACATCGGCGTTTCATCCCCTGGCGTAGCTCACGTGAACTCTGCACCTTTACCTGCATGCGACCATGGGTCATGACCCAACGTTTATCTCCATATGCGCTCCGGGATTTTTCCCTTCGGGAATCCTCATATCACTTGACAACAGAATCCTTGACTCTCAATTTGATGAAATCTCCATACTCGGATCAACGACCAGGCTTTCTTTCCATCCGACGCTTGGGGCTCCTCGCGATGGGCGACAACCTTTCCACATGACCTCCGACTGCGACCTTGGGCCCACTCTCGGGTGCTTTGCAACTTCGGGCTTCGGGTGCACTGAAGTGAGCCACTCCCGACTCTCTTGATCCCCGAACTCCCAAATTGGAGCTTAGCGAGCTCTAGCTCCCCTTCGATATGTGCGCACCTTAGCACAACGCGCCCCGACTTTGGATGACACACATTTGTGGGTTTTTAAGCCCCCTTCTTTCGCATTTTGTCACCTAAGGGCCAAATCTAAAGGAAAAACATCCCCCTGCAAGAAGATGTGATAACATTAGGCTCCATGGGGTAGAGAGTCCTCCCTGCGAGGTTTTAAGAATTCCCTTTGCAGTTCCAGTCGCCTTATGCATTGCGCTATGGAGTCAAGCTTAAAACACCCTACCGAAGAATACAGGGTGATAAGTAAAAACGAAAATAAACACACGTGCTCCAAGGAGATTATTTATGTACAATCCTAAACTAATTTAATTTTTACACAGTGCTAGGTGAAATCAAACTTCCACCATAGCCATTCAAGCAACTTTCTAGCTGCAAATTTGCTTATTCTGTTAATGATTGATAACAGATAATGCAACCGTGACAACAAAATGGTTACATTCTTCAACTTTCCTCCTAATGTTGAGGTCAAGATAAAGTTGGGTGGCTTCAAAACATGAAGGAAATACAACTCTATGTATTCCTCTAGAGGCTCATAGGACAAGCGACAAACTCCAGAAAATTTGCAACAAGTAGCCTGATTTGTCTTGCAGTTGTTCACACCAGGCTGAATGTCTCTGACAAGTGCGGGTGGGTGAAAGGCCGGTGCAGGCTAACTGATTTCAGGCGATGGTCACTCACCAGTAAGCTCTGGACAGGAGATAGACTGTCCCTTTTGCTGCTCATTTTCGTCTTCATGGCTCTCCCAAGGGTCATATCCATAATTGTCATAAACATGAATCGTGGGAAAGCTCTGCTCTTCAATCTGTTGCTCAGTGTCTTCTGTAGGTCTAGGATGGCTTATTTCCTCATAATATTTTTCTTTAGTGAATAGAGGATAAGACTCTACTGTATGCTCTTGGAAATCCTGCATATCCGGCTCTAAATTTTATTCACAGCTTTCATACATGGGTTGGCTGGTACCAGATGATATCTGCTCATTTACAGGTACCGAACAGGATATAAACTGTGCATTTGGCTCCTCCTTTTCTCCTTCATGGCTCTCCCAAGGATCAGATTCACAATGATAATAAACAGGAACCATGGGAGAGCTCTGCTCTTCGTCATATTCGCTAGGATATTCGTCAACAATCGTTTGTTCTTGGTCAATATCTAACATCACTTCTTCATCATAAGTAGGGCTGCAAGGAACATCTATTTCCAGGACCGGAATATCCTTTGCATTTCCTTTATAAGAGCAACAAACAAACTATGCCTTCGATTATGAAAAACTAGGAAGAAACATAGAGGAATCTTCCCTAGCTTTTGCTGCCAACTTTTCATCTATCTCACCTTCATAGTCAGGAGAAAAATCTTTTGTATAATACACTTGCTCTTCAACATTGGGATATTCAAAAGAGACATGTTGATCTTCGTGAACGCTTCAAACAACATACACATTTGATATGATGTCAGACGTTTCTATGTTATTTCTATCATAATGAATACCATTCAACACATCATGCTCTTCATGGAAAATGTTTTCTTCCACAATAACAACTTCATCATAAATATGGTTTGTGACAAGCAGAATCTTTATAAAGCAAAGAAAACTCATCACAATAGTTTTCATAAAGATACTCGGCTGAAAAATAATCTTTACAAAACGAATTGAAAGTTGCATGAAAACCTGTCAAAGAGCTGATGCTTGCAATGGGAAGAGATTGACACCAATCATGAGCAATCCCCTATAATGAATACTTGAAAAGCTTAATCTGAACATCTTCATGAACGATATGAAGTCGATGAATAAAAACATGAAAGTTCAGGAAATGTTCAGTTGGTACTTCCCACTCTTTTCCTTGAAATTTAGGAAGGCTACTTTCCCATTCATCTCTACCAGGTTGTGGGTTAGGGAAACCAACTAGTTTTGAAAAATCGCAGATAGCAAACCTCTGAGCTAAAATCCTTTCCATTTCAAAATAGTCGAGTCATGATTAGATCCTTTAATCATGGAGTCGCTAGGTGAAAGATATGCAGAATGAGTGTGTCTAGTCTTTGTCCACCATCAGAGACCATATCTTATCGTTGTGTTCTCCTAGGGGCTATAGCTGTAGCCAGAGGCAGCCACACTGAAACCATGGAGTCGAGACAATGGAGTCGCTAGGTGAAAATGCAATCTTTAATGGTTCTGATATCTGTTGCACCTTCGGAATCAAAAGCTTGTTGTCATTCTACCCAGGGAAAAGTCTTCAATTCATTCCCCAGCAATGGTGCTAGAAATGTTAGCACCATAAGTCACATCTAGATTGAGACACAGGTAAGCCTAGTTTCCATCGTGTTATATGTCACGATTAATTGATTTAAATAGGTCAAATGGGTCAGACTCACGAGAATATTGTTTTAACTCGGAAAACTGGGGCAGTATGCACAAGCAAATGAGGTGTTGATCAACTTAAGCCAATAAGTTGTAGTAAGGATGGGTAGGAGGAAGAAATTGAGGAGAAGATGTAAAGGTCTACTCTGGACATCAGGTCTTCCAGCAGCCTAAGGAGGAAAAACTTTGAAAACAAAATCCTCTTGAATTCAAAGTTTCAGGAAACTCAAAACGCTATAACTGCATTGCAATCAAACACCCATTACAACACAGTCACCACAATCCATGTGAATCCTTCAATCATGAAAATTCTGTATCAGACGCAAATAAGATGGAAATAGAAGCTGACTTTCATTAAACAAGAAGTCTCAAATCAAGTTACATAACTAGAGAACCAGAGCTTCATTAAAATATTACAATATGAGAGCTTAGCTCAACCATCGACCTCTAATAAAACTCAAAACTACATACATATACTCAAAAATTCACCCTGCAGAGGCGTGCTCGAACCACTACATTAACATTTTCAATCGGCACCTGCTCTGTCATATTCTGCAGGCCTCCTCATGTCAGATGCGAGCCAGGCGCCATTATGTGCTTTACAGGAAAAACTATCCATAATTGACAGTCTACCTTTTCGACTGCTCTCTGTATGTTTTCCATTTATGGGGTGAGACGAGGTCTCAACTGTCGCCTCACTTTCATGAACTGTCTGCATTAGGATCAGTACGGGGCCAAGTCAACTTGGCACATGGAACCCGCATGCGACCTTGGGTCATGACCCAACGCTTGTCTCCATAGGCGCTTCAGGATTTGGCCCTTCGAGAATCCTCATATCACTTGACAACAGAATCCCCAACTCCCGATATGACAAAATCGCCCTACTCAGATCAATGGTCAGGCTTTGTTTCCATTCGATGGAAAAGGCTCCTCGCGATGGGCACCAACCTTTCCACATGATCTTCGACTGCGACCTTGGGCCCACTCTCTTGTGCTTTGCGACTTCGAGCTTTGGGTGAACTGAAGTGAGCCACTCCCGACTCTCCTGATCCCTAAACTCCTGAACTGGAGCTTAGCGAGTGCTAGCTCCCCTTCGATATGTGCGCTCCTTAGCACAACGCGCCCGGACTTTGGATGACACGCATTTGTGGGTTTTTAAGCCCCCTTCTTTCGCATTTTGTCACCCAAGGGTAAAATCCAAAGGAAAAACACCCCCCTGCAAGAATATGTGATAACATTAGGCTCCATGGGGGATAGATTCCTCCTTGCAAGGCTCTAAGAACTCCCTTTGCAACTCCATTCACCTTCTGCATTGGGCTATGGAGTCAAGCTCAAAACACCCTGGCGAGGAATACATGCCGATAAGTAAAAACGAAAATAAACACACATGCTCCAAGGAGATTATTTATGTACAATCCTAAACTATTTTAATTTTTACATAGTGCTAGGTGAAAGCAAACTTCCACCATAGCCATTCAAGCAACTTTCTAGCTACAAATTTTCTTATTATGTCAATGATTGATTACAAATAATGCAACTGCGACAATAGAACAATTACATTCTTCAACTTTCCTCCTAATGTTGAGGTTAGGATAAAGCTGGGCGACTTCAAAACATGAAGGAAATACAACTACGTGTATTCCTACACAGGCTCATAGGACAAGCGACAAACTCAAGAAAATTTGCAACATGTAGCCTGATTTGTCTTGAAGTTGTTCATAACAGGCTGAATGTCTCTGGGAAGTGCAGGTGGGTGAAAGGCCGGTGCAGGCTGACTGATTTCAGATGATGGCAACTCACTAGTAAGCTCTGGATAGGAGATAGATTGCCCCTTTTGTTGCTCCTTTTCTTCTTCATGGCTCTCCCAAGGGTCAGATTCATAATCGTCATAAATGAGAATCGTGGGAAAGCTCTACTCTTCAATCTGTTGCTCGGTGTCTTCTGCAAGTCCAGGATGGTTGATTTCCTCATAATATTTTTCTTTAGTGAATAGAGGATAAGACTCTAATGTATTCTCTTGGAAATCCTGCATATCCAGATCTGAATCTGATTCATTGTTGTCATACACTGGTTGGCTGGTAGCAGGTGATATCTGCTCATTTATAGGTTCTGAACAGGATATAAACTGCGCATTTGTCTCCTCCTTTTCTCCTTCATGGCTCTCACAAGGATCAGATTCACAATCATAATAAACAAGAACCATGGGAGAGCTCTGCTCTTCATCATCTTCACTGGGACATTCATCAACAATCATTTGTTCTTGGTCAATATCCGACATCACTTCTCCATCATAAGCAGGGCTGCCAAGAACATCTGTTTCTAGGACTAAAATATCCTCTGCATTTCCTTTATAAGAGTAGCAAACAAACTCTACCTTCAATCCTGAAAAACTAGGAAGAAACATAGAGGAATCTTCCCTGGCCTTTGCTGCTAGCTTTTCATCTATCTCAGCTTCATAGTCAGGAGAAAAATCTTCTATAGAATACACTTGCTCTTTGACATTGGGATATTCAGAAGAGACATGTTGATCTTCATGAACGCTTAAAACAACAGACACTTCTGATATGATGTCAAATGTTTCTATGTTATTTCTATCATAATGAATCTCATTCAACACCTCATGCTCTCCATGGCAAATGCTTTCTTCCACAATAACAACTACATCATAAATATGGTATTTGTGACAAACATAATCTTTATAAAGCAAAGAAAACTCATCACAACAGTTTTCATAAATATACTCAGCTGGAAAATAATCTTTACAAAACGAATTGAAAGCTACATGAAAAACTGTCAAAGAGTTGATGCTTGGAATGGGAAGAGATCGATAGCAATCATGAGCAATTCCGTGTAATGAATACTTGAAAATATTATTCTAAACATCTTCATGAATGATATGAAGTCGATGAATAAAAACATGAAAGTTCAGCAAATGTTCAGCTCGTACTTCCCACTCTTTTCCTTGAAATTTAGGAAGGCTACTTTCCCATTCATCTCTACTAGGTGGTCGGTAAGGGAAACCAACTATTTTTGAAAAATCGCAAAAAGCAAACCTTTGAGCTAAAATCCTTTCCATTTCAAAACAGTGGAGTCGCCACTGGATCCTTTAATCATGGAGTCGTTAGGTGAAAGATATGCAGAACGAGTGTGTCTGGTCTTTGTTCACCATCAAAGACCAGATCTGATCGTTGTGTTCTCTAAGGGGCTATAACTGTAGCCAGAGGAAGCCACACTGAAACCGTGGAGTCGAGACAGTGGAGTTGCCAGGTGCAAATGCAATCTTCAATGATTCTGATATCTGATGCACCTTTAGAATCAGAGGCTCGTTGTCGTTCTACCTAGGGAAAAGTCTTCAATTCATTCCTCAACAATGGTGCTAGAAATGTTAACGCCAAAAGCCACCTCTGGATTGCGGCATAGGTAAGCCTAGTTCCCATCAGGTTATATGTCACGGTTAATTGATTTAAAGAGGTCAAATGGGTCAGACTTACGAGAATATCGTTTTAACTTAGAAAACTCGGGCAGTATGCACAAGCAAATGAGGTCTTTTTCAACTTAAGCCAGTAAGTTGTAGTAAGGATGAGTAGGATGAAGAAATTGAGGAGAAGACGTAAAGGTTTGCTCTGGACATCAGGTCTTCCAGCAACCTAAGGAGGAAAAACTTTGAAAACAAGATCCTCTTGAATTCAAAGTTTCAGGAAACTGAAAACACTATAACTACATTGCAATCAAACACCAATTGCAACACAGTCACCACAATCCATGCAAATCCTTCAATCATGAACATTCAGTATCAGACGCAAATAATATGGAAATAGAAGCTAACTTTCATTAAACAAGAAGTCTCAAATCAAGTTACATAACCAGAGAACCAGAGCTTCATTAAAACATTACAATACTAGAGCTTAGCTCAACCATCGACCTCAAATAAAACTCAAAACTACATACATATACTCAAAAAATTTCCCCGTAGAGGCGTGCTCGAACCACTACATTAACATTTTCAGTCGGCGCCTACTCTGTCAGATTGTGCAGGCCTCCTCATATTAGATGTGAGCTAGGGGTCGTTATGTGCTTGACAGGAAAAATAGTCCATAATTGACAGTCTGCCTTTTCAGACGCTCTTTACATGTTTTCCATTTATGGGTAGAGATGAGGTCTCAACTGCCGCCTCACTTTCATGAACTGTCTGCATTAGTATCAGGATGGGGCCAAGTCGACTTGGCACCTGGAAAACTTGGTGACCTCTTTCTGCGGCCAACACCAGCGTTTCAGCCCGTCGCATAGCTCACGTGAACTCTGTACCTTTACCTGCATGCAACCCTGGGTCATGACCCAGTGCTTATCTCCACAGGTTCTCTGGGATTTTGCCCATCGAAATCCTCATATCACTTGACAACATAATCCCTGACTCTCGATTTGATGAAATCGCCCTACTCGGATCAACTGTCAGGCTTTCTTTCCATCCGATGGTTGAGGCTCCTCGCAATGGGCGCCAACCTTTCCACATGACCTACGACTGCGACCTTGGGCCCACTCTCGGGTGCTTTGTGACTTCAAGCTTCGGGTGCACTGAAGTGAGCCACTCTCGACTCTCCTGATCCCCAAACTCCCAAACTGGAGCTTAACGAGTGCTAGCTCCCCTCCGATATGTGTGTACCTTAGCACAACGCACCCGAACTTTGGATGCCACACATTTGTGGGTTTTTAAGCCCCCTTCTTTCGCATTTTGTCACCCAGGGGCAAATCCAAAGGAAAAACATCCCCTTACAAGAATATGTGATAACAGATACTATCATAGCTTCAGTAACAAAACAAGATCCTGTGACGAACGAAGAAGCCTTAATTGACCGAGATTCAGACGTCTTTATATTGAAATCACCATTTCTCCCATCTCCGTGTCCAGAAGCAACCTATCCGATAATGTAGGAAGGTGTATGTCATTCCTTGAATCAGTCTAGACCACCATAGTCTCTTATGTTGTCAAAATCGCTTTCCCTTTTCCCGAATTCATAGGTTGGTGTGTCGAACAGTGTTCACATGAAGAAAGAGTCATCGTGAATAAACAAGGATCCGAGGTCATGTGTAGGGTAGAGAGTCTTTCAATTCAAGATTCCCTCAGTATAACAGAGTCTTTCTCCTCAATGTCTAAACCTTTTGAATGAAGAAAATCTAATTAGGGTATACAAAGAATGTCCATTAGAGGTCTGAGATTTGTTTTTACAGACAATTGTCAAACCTGAACATTTTTTAGAGAGTCTGTCTTTGCCAATGGATGTGAGTATGATGGTTATTGAAGTCCAATGGCTATGCTCCCCATTGAGTCAGATTTTAGGTCTAGACAATGATAAACATGTGGTCAAAGTCATGCTCGGTTTCCTTTTAACATTTTTTAAGTCAGAGTCTGGTCTGTCAGTCTGCATTAGTTTTGATCAATTCATAGTTGAAAATATCCATAAACAACTGGTGAATTTTCGCTCTCTAAGCCATTTTAGATACTACACCTATATGTTGAAGATTTTCCTAGAAACCAATAAGAGAGAATTTCCTTAAGCAACATTTGTATCAATTGAATGTAAAAGGATTACATTGCTCATCTTCATCAACAAAGTCATGTCCAGGGTTTACAGTTTGATTTTCAACACTAGCCTACCTAGAGTTTTGGATGACATGAGGAGCTATCTACAGCCAAATCCAGAAAACGGAGTGGGTGACTGGGTATTATTCATGCACTCAATAGTAATCTGGGTTTATGGTTGTCATGAACCCCCCTACCTATTGCCTATTTTTCTGACCCCCATAATCTTGGCCCTTGAACTCATCATGCAACGAATTATATCTGAGACAGAACATTTCCTGAAGTTGCGCAAAGCCTCCAAGCTCGAGTTCCCTTTTATCATTGGCCCCTTCATTGTCAAAACTAGATCGTGCTTATCTCATATTCAGGCAAAGCTTAAAGAGTTTGGTTTTGCACAACTACAGGGAAGAAGATATGATCCTAACCAAATCATATCCAAGAGAAGATTGATGAACAAACGAGCCTCTTATGAGCATGAACATGTTGAGGGTTTTGATAAACTGACAAACCTATAAGTCTATGCTGATATGGAAGAAATCTTGCAACCAACTCAAACACAACAAGTGGAGGCAACCCTGCAACAAAGGCAAGTACAACAAGCCCCTCATAAATTGATAGTCAAAGCTCCTAAAATAAGTGTCTACAGCAAGAGAAACAATTCATAAGCCCCAGGCACCAGTGATCAGCAGACTGCTCCTAAGAAGATGAAGATTTCACAGTCTCCACAGATAGTGGATTTAGAGGAGGAAGAACACAGAGAACAAGTAAATATGGACATGGTGGAAAGTCGTACTAGCACTGTAGAGGTTGAAAAGGAAAGCAAGCTCCAAAGTGAAGGCAACTAAAGAACCTTTAGCAGTAAGAAACACATCTTTGATAAAAACATCTGGGGCAATTTATCAATCCAAAGAAGATTTAGCAAAACATTATATTGAGAAGGGAAACATAGCTCTGGGTGAGATGAGGGATTTAGTCTTTGAAGTGGAAAATATTTCTCAGCATAAATCTTCTTTGTTCATAGTAAGGGATATTGAGAAGAGGACCTTTAACATTGCAGTTGCAGATGAAGACAGAGTATCAGAGATCAAGATAAGGTATTACAACATCAATGCTCCAGACTAAGTCAAATTTCATAAGAACACTAGTGATATGTTGTATTCTGATTACCTGAGTTTAAGCTTGAAAAATTCAAAGTTGTCATCTTATGCAATGAAATTGGAAGGGCAATTGAGGCAAGAGAAGGCATCTAGCAGAGCTTGGCAGACTCAGGTCAAGAGATTGGAATATGAAGGCCCCCAAGGGGTGAAATCCTCATTAGATGAAAAAGACAAATCAATTCAAAGCTTGAAGAAGAAATTGAAAATGTCTGCCCCAGAGCATCCACAAGCATCATAATTGATTGCTCTAGAATAGGAAAATGAAACACTTCGTCGAGAGGCATTGGACTACAAGGCTAGGGCGTTGTAGCTAGAACGAGAAAAGGTGAAGTGGTCATAGGAGCAGACAAAATTCCCGAACAGGGTTGTAGTTGTACCTCCTAATACAGAAGCTGGGCCAAACATTGAAGGGCTTGTCCATGCTATGTCACAAATTAGCCTAAAAGAAGGAGAAATCAAAGGGCTAAAGGGAAGCATAGAGAAATTGATGCAGGAGATTCAAGCAAAGGATGAAAGAACAGCTCAAATTCAAAATGAGAATGAAATCTTGCAAGAAAGAATAGATAAATTGAAGATGACGTTAAGAGGCAAAGGCCCGTTGCAGGGAGCCAAGCATATCATCTGGGACTCTGTAGATGCTGAAGCTGCCAAGTTCAGAGTTTATTTGAATTTCATCAATGATAAAGACAACATAACCATCATAGCTAGAAGCACATGCACTGTTGTGAATGAGACTTTAGCAAAGAAACCATCAGAATGGGCCCAAAAATGCCACAAATCTACTCAACTCCATTCCTACTGTAGAACTTCATACTATTGTAGTTAAAGACAGAACTACATTCTTAATCTGGGCCAGGAGGGTTATTGCTAAACATAACCTATTAAAATCAGTCTAAACAAAAGAAACACATACGGAGCAAAGTGTGCAAGAGTTCAAGAATTTGTGTTAGGGACCTAACCCCTCAGGTAGGTAGAATAATATATTTCCATGTAATAAAGGTCAATATTAGTAAGGCCTAGCAATAAGGAAGAATAAGTCCAATGTAAGAAGACCTAATAGAAGCTTCCATTTCTAGAAGGATCTTCCTCAAAATTGTTCTTTCGATGGACATATTTAGTGTAAATAAGAGTCGAGGGAATGAGAAGTTTTGTCTTGGATATTATTGTAATAGAGCTCTGCTTTGCTGGAGGTTGCCCCCTTAAAGAGGCAAGTGAACATTGCTCTCAGTAATCGAAGTGCTATTTCTGGTGTTCTTCTGATATCATTTTGGTATTATTGTGGTGTTGTTCTTATTATATTATTGTTCATCTGCCATTTCTAGCTATTTATTTCTGTTCTGCATACTTTTTATATATGGAATATTACAAGTGGTATCAGAGCACCTTCCTCGACAGAAAATTGTGGGTTAATTTTTTTTTCCAGGGTAGAGACGTATTCAGACGTCTTTAAGCTATAGAGATCTGTCGTTACGCACATAAACCCGCGGTTGGGGATTCATACACGCAGGAAATACAAGTAGTACTTAAGCGCACATATGTTGGCCATCCTTATAACCCTTGTTGGTACCCCTTCGAGTGGTAGCCTATCAGACAACACCTGCATACAGATCGGCCTAGATCTCCTGAAGCCCTCCATAGATAAACTGATCGGTCGCCTGACTGCTATAGTGTCACCGAGAACAACACTAGGGAAGATACTCTCTAGTACCTAGGTAGTCGGGTAATACAATTAAGGGCACGATCTAGCCTCCTTAGTTAGTGCCATGAGATATTGGATTGAGTACTACTGTTGGACCCCGCACGTATATCAGACAGTTATAACATAGGGCAAACCCTTCTCTGTAGAACCCTTGAATACCCTAACCCTTGGGAAGGAAACAAAAATAGACCCAATAAGATCTATTGTTGTGCTACAGTATCTTCTACATTCGGGCTACGAAATTACCACACTTTTCTTCCTATTAAGCATTTGGGCATTTCGTCGTTGCAGTATTCTTTAGGCCAGAGTATAACTCCGTAGGAGTAAAAAAAAGAAAAAGAGTATAGTGGTCCTGTCGGCACACTTATTTGGGACCTATTCCATTGGATTCCCCTTTTCTCCCTAATCGCAGTCATAGCCTTCATTTTTAATCCTTTTTGTTTCCGTGGACCCAACCCCTTCCCAGTTTCCCTATTTTGTTGCGTATCCCATTATATTTCTCTGCAAGCACTAGTCATCGTGGTACCTATCAATTATAAGTCTTTTTTTTGTGGTCCCACCCACCCATTTTTTCCTTACCCGAACTTCCCCTCTCCAAATGGCCACCACTCGCAACCAAGATCTCCAAAATTCTGTCATTCAAGCCCATATCTCCATTGAACATCTCATATCTCAGTTGGACTCCACCAATTCCCGCATTGACACCTTGGAATCTAACCTCACAACCCAATTGACCTCCCTCCAGTCTGTTGTCAATCAATTGTAGAACTGCCCTATGAGTCCTTCTTCATTAGCACAACCCGATGTTGTTGATTCCTCTCAGTCTCCACATTTTCACTCCAACTCCTTTCATTGTGAACCCCGTCTTCCCCGCGTAGAGGTCAATAAATTTGATGGCTCCGATCCTACAGGTTGGGTCACTCAAATGGAGCATTATTTTTCTCTGCATGGTATTACTGACGAGTTGGCCAAACTTCGCTATGTTGTCCTCTATTTAGATCCTGAACGCTGGCAATGGTGCAAAATTTCATGTCAGGGGTATATCAGTGACATGCCCTTTCGAACAGAGGGCATGTCAAATGGGTTCTTCTATGAATGCTTTATCAGTGATCTCGAGGATGAAATCCGATCCCAAGTTCTCATGGCTTGCCCTCCCACTTGGTTGGAAGCTACTCAATGTGCTAAAGAGCCCCAACAAGTTGTTTTTTCCCAGAACAAAAAAACCCCTTTTGTTACTCGCCCCCGACCCGCTAATCCTAATCCCCCTGTTACTCCCCTCAAGGTCCATAAAATAACTAGGGTTGAAATGGATGAACGCCAACTGAAGGGTATTTGCTATAATTGTGATGAAAAATATTTTTCGGGGCACAAGTGTACGGAACAAAAACTATTTATGGGCATCTCAGAAGATGTTCCTGAAGAGGATGTGATTGTTCCTCTTGTTGAAGAACCCTCCCTTCCCGATGCCCCCCAAGAGCATGCTGACCCACCTGAAGTTGACCCACTTATTTCCTTGCATGCCCTCACTGGCTTCTCGACCCCCCAAATGTTCAATCTCATTGGCTACACTAAGAACAGGAAGGTTATCTTCCTTGTTGACAGTGGTAGCACCCATAATTTTATTCATCGTCACATTGCCCAGGAAACCAATTGTTATATTCGTGCTATCAATAATTTTCAAATCATGATAACCAATGGTGGGTCCATGAAATGTGGTGGGTGGTGTGGAAATGTTCATCTTCAAATTGGACATTACCAACTTAAATGTCGTATGTTTTCCATTGACATGGGAGGTTGTGACATTGTGCTAGGTGTTGAATGGTTACACACTTTAGGTCCCATTCTTATGGATTTTAAGGAATTAACCATTGAATTCCAACAAGACAGACAAAAGTATCAATTCCAAGGTCTCACAACTGGTTCTCTTGAGATAATTAGTTCCCATCGTATGGAAGATCTCCTCAAGAAAGGCCACTATGGCATCATTGCTCAACTCCATTCTATTCAAGCTGTTGAGACACCCTTTGTGCATCCTGACCTCCAAGCTATCCTTTCCAAACATCAAGCTCTTTTTTCCACCCCTCAGGGACTTCCTCCTTCTCATGGTTTTCATGATCATTCCATTCCCCTTGCTCCTGGTAGTCTTCCTCCTAATGTTCACCCTTATCGCCACCCCTTTGCCCAAAAGAATGAAATTGAGAAAATAGTGTAGGAATTGCTCCAAGCGGGTGTTATCCGCCCTAGTACCAGCCCTTATTCTTCCCCTGTGGTCATGGTACTTAAGAAAGAAGGTACTTGGCGCATGTGTCCCAACTTTTGTGCCCTCAATAAGCTCACCATCAAGGACAAGTTCCTCATTCATGTCATTGATGATCTCTTGGATGAGATGAGTGGTGCTCAATACTTCACTAAACTTGATCTGCGTTCTGGCTACCACCAGATATGTATGCAAGAAGCTGACATACCCAAGACTGCCTTTCGAACTCACGAGGGTCACTTTGAGTTTTTGGTCATGCCCTTTGGCTTGTGTAATGCACCCTCCACCTTCCAAAGCCTCATGAATCATGTCTTCTGTCCTTTTCTCTGTCATTTTGTCTTAGTTTTCTTTGATGATATTCTCATCTATAATAAAACTTGGCAATCTCATTTTGCCCATGTGGATCAAATTCTCCATCTACTCTCACAACACCAACTTTTCCTCAAACAATCCAAATGTGCTTTTGGCGCCTCGGAAGTCGAGTACTTGGGTCACATTGTGGGCAAGGCCGGTGTTAGGGTGGATCCTAAAAAGATTGAAGTTATGCAAGATTGGCCTCACCCAAAGACTCTCAAAAGCTTGCGTAGATTTCTTGGTTTAACATGTTATTATCGCAAGTTTTTTAAGAATTATGGAAAGATTGTGACACCTATCACTGCTCTCCTTAAGAAGAATTCTTTCACTTGGACTCCAGCAACTGCTCAGGCTTTTCAAACCTTGAAGATGGCTATGTGCACCACTCCAGTCATGGCCCTTCCTGATTTCACAAAGACCTTTGTCTTAGAATGTGATGCTTCCGGGAAAGGAATTGGCATTGTCTTTATGCAAGAGGGTCAGCCTTTGGCCTTTACCGACAAACAACTATCAGAGCAAAATTTGGGAAAATCGATCTATGAAAAGGAAATTTTGGCTATTCTGCATGTCGTGGAACTTTGACGCCCTTATCTATTGGGGAAATGCTTCCAAATTAAGACAAATCATCAAAGTCTCAAGTATTTTCTGGAGCAATGCCTTTCCTCCCTAGAGCAACAAAAATGGGTGACTAAGCTCTTTGGATATGATTATGAGATCATTTACAAGAAAGGAAAATACAATGTGGTTGTTGATGCACTTTCGATAAAATATGAAGATGAAGGGTCCCTTTTTTCTCTCTCCTTCATTGTACTAGATTGGCTCCAAGATGTTCGCCGGGAATGGCTACAAGATTCCAAAAGTTTGCATCTGATACATCAATTGCAGTCCAATTCTCCAGTCTCCTCAAGGTACTCTTGGCTCAATGATGAGCTTCGGTACAAAGGTCGTTTGTATTTAAGTACCCAGTCAAAACTTAAATCCATGGTACTTTCTGAGCTTCATGCTACACCCACAGCTGGGCACTCAGGGTTTACCAAAATCTATGACCGGGTCAAACGTTCTTTTTTCTGGGATGGTATGAAACATGACATTCATAAATTTGTGGTTGAATGCGATGTGTGTCAATGCAACAAGGGTGAAATGGTCAAATCTCCTGGGACACTACAACCGCTTCTGAATCCACCTGCTATTTAGCAGTATATCTCTATGAATTTTGTTGTAGGCTTACCTAAATCAGGAAATAAATCAGTCATCATGGTGGTAGTTGATCGTCTTTCCAAGTATGCTCATTTATGTGCTCTTCAACACCCATTTACAACCTCCATTGTGGAACAATGTTTCATGGATCAGGTCTTCAAGCTTCATGGCATGCCACATTCTATTGTTTATGATCGCGACCCAACTTTCACCATCAATTTTTGGCAAGAATTGTTCAAGCTCCAAGGCACCCAATTGCATCTCAGCACAACTTATCATCCCCAGACTAATGGTCAAACTGAAGTGGTCAACAAGTGTTTGGAAACATATTTGAGGTGTTTTGCATTGGAAAAGCAAAATAAGTGGTTTCAATGGTTACCACTAGTTGAATGGTGGTACAACACTTCTTACCATAGGACTACCCGCATGACTCCTTTTGAAGCGGTATATGGACAAAAGCCACCTTCTGTTCTCTCATATTTGCCAGGTGTCTCAAAGGTCCAGGCAGTTGACCAAACGCTTATAGTTTGAGAGGCTATTCTCCGTAACCTCAAAGAGAATTTGGTCATGGCCCATAATTCCATGAAGCAACAAGCAGATCAAGGTCACTTTGAACATCAATTTGCGGAAAGGGATCATGTGTTTCTTCGACTGCAACCTTACAAGCAAACTTCCCTCAAGGCTAACCATTGCCAGAAACTGGCGCCCAAATTTTACGGTCCTTATACAATTCTCAAGCGTGTGGGACATGTGGCTTATCAGTTAGCTTTGCCCAGTCATTCTAAGCTCCATCCTGTTTTTCATGTTTTCTACTTAAAGAAGGTGATTGGAACTAAGTGCCAAACTCAAACTGACCTTACCGAGTTGGACGAAGAAGGCTCCATTTGGTTACAACCACAAGCAGTTTTGGACCAGCGTGAGCATCGTCTGCGTTAGTGAACCATCAAGTAAGTGTTAGTCCAGCGAAAAGATACAACTCCAACAGATGCTACTTGGGAACCAACTACTATTCTGCAAAATTTTCCTCATCTCAAGCCTTGAGGACAAGGTTGTTTTTAAGGGGTGGGACATGTTAGGGACCTAACCCCTCACATAGGTAGAATAATATATTTCCATGTAATAAAGGTCAATACTAATAAGGCCTAACAATAAGGAAGAATAAGTCCAATGTAAGAAGACATAATAGAAGCTTCTGCTTCCAGAGAGATCTTCCTCTAGATTGTTCTTTTGATAGACATATTTAGTATAAATAGGAGTAGAGGGTATGAGAAGTTTTGTCTTGGATATTATTGTATTAGAGCTCTGCTCTGCTGGAGGTTGCCCCCTCGAAGAGGCAAGTGAACATTGCTCTCAGTAATCGAAGTGCTCTTTTTGGTGTTCTTCTGGTATCATTTTGGTATTATTGTGGTGTTGTTCTGATTATATTGTTGTTCATCTGCCATTTCTATCTATTTATTTATGTTCTGCATACTTTTTATATTTGGAATATTACAATTTGTTTGAAGAATTGTTTACCAAAGGCCTCCCACCATTTTGGGATGGCAAGGAGAAATTATATGATTAGGAAGAATACAATGCTCACCTCACTCAGTGCAGGATGGATCATTCCAAATTCGAAACCCTGGAGGAGAATATGAAAGGAGCTACAATAGTTGAGCATCTAATTACAGACTTTGAGATTCTGAATTAGATCAAAGCAATTAAAATTGGACTACTAGTCATGACATATGCTTCCTGCATTGACCTGGAGATCCTGATCAAAGAAATGATAGATATTGATATCCATTTTGACTTGCAATGGAAGAAGATAATACGACTAGGTAAGACAAAGTGCAGTTTTCCAAGGTCCAGTAGATGATGCCCAGATGTCACTGAAGATGGAAGATCAGGTGGAAGACCAGAGCAAAACAAGTGGCAAAGGATGGGACTGAAGCGTCAGAGGAGTCAGAATCCAGATCATCAAACATTTTCTTGCTAATCATTGTAATTGGTTTCAAACCGAAACTGTCATTTGTAATCATGGTAATAAGTTTCAGAAACTAAAACGTTTCATTTCAATCATTGTAAACGGTTTCAAATCGAAGGAACTCAACTTGTATAAATATTAGGAGTTTCAAATGTATTAAGGGTTGGCAGAAGTGCAAGGGCACGATTGTAGCTATTCAGAACTCGAATGTAATTTTTTTAAGATGAATTGAATACACATGCAGAAGTCTTGAAGTTTCCATGAAAAGATTCTAATGGTGGTGATCTGAGTTTTGTCTCCTCTCTTTGTATGTATTTCCTGTATTTATGATTTTATTTTCACTATATTCTGTTTAAATTCGATAGTCAAAGGCCCATAATTCATCTTGTGATGCTCTCGGCTGAAGCAATTTAAATTGTTTTAAGTTCTTCCTAACTAATTCACAATTTATTTATTTAATGCTTTGATGCAGTTATATGTTTTCTTTTCTTCCTACACTATGCAAATTTACAATTTATAACTCATATTTATCGCCTCATTTAGTCTTTATCCTCTGGAGAGTTCTACTGACTAGTCAGTCCTTCCATTTGTTTCAAAAGTTTGACTCCATAGCCCTAAGTGTGCCTCCCCTTACTTGCTAGCAAAATTATAAAAAAAAAACCCAAAACAACAAAACCTAGCCATTGAATTGTTAAAGAAAACTCATTATTAAAGACCAAGTGACAGGAGAAAGCCCTCTCTAAGCTGAGCAAGTAGTACCCAACTCTAAAGTTGGTTTGTAGGTTACCTCTGTGGTTTGTTTAACAGTTGAACAAATTTACAGAGTCCCAACACTCGCCAAAGCATTACACTGCTCTGATAACTCACTTGTTAGGGAAAACCTAAGCTCTAATACCACATATCAGGAAATGCAGAGCACTTCCAAACTAATCCTAGCAGAAGAGAATAAGAAATTAATCAAGAACGCAAATGACACAAGCAATCACAAAGTACACTGATATTTTACCCTGGAAACCCTTAATCGAAACAACCAACATTCCTTTGAGTGTTCAGCTCTATTGTTGTCTTATTCATTCAAAATAAAAGGTCACATGTCTAACCTTGGTCCACAACTAAGACATAATCGACATCATACCCTCTTGCACAGGCAAGAACAACCCTATAGCCAATTAGGCTTGCATATGCATGACCAACAACCTACACTTACACATGCATTAACCTACAAAACTGAATTCTACAATTACCTTACAACAACAGGATTTACAGCCTTACAACATGCCTCTTTATAGGATTTACACCAGGAAAACTCCTAAAGATTGGCACCCAAAAATGGTTACAGAACTATGCATATTATTGGCTACAAATCCCGCAAAACCCGTGATTCTGTTACTGTCGACTCCAAGTCAGGTTTACCAGTCGTCCTTCATTCAGTCTCTAGTCGGTCGTCTCACGCCCGCACTTCGACCTCTTGTTGGTTGACTTGTTGTTGATATCTTTGACTTCGACTTTACCCAATCGACTGCCTCGACCTTCGACTTGTTGTGGATCTACCTCAACTTTGACCTGTTGTCGATCCACTTCGACGGTCAATTGATTTACCTCGACTAGAATTTCACTGCAAAGAATATAACAACCCAACAACTACATGTCTCTAGCCTAGATATCTACTTATTTCAAAATATAGAAAAAATTCTAAAATTGGGGTCTCTTTAGAACCCTTGTGAAGCCTTGATTTTGGGTATGCTCTACTAGCCAATCTTGCACCTAATCTAAATTTGATTTCATTACACTTACAAGTTTAAAATTTCATTTTGTGATACCCTAATATGTTTGCGTCAGACTCCCACGAGTCTCATTCAATTTCAAGCATTAAAGGGGATGTTAAGTACTGTGATCAAAACTTGTTTTTTTTTGGTGTCTTTTGGGTAAAAGAACTTGTATGAACTCCCACTTCGCCAATATTTCCCGAACAATTATAAAAATTGGGCCTATAATTCTTGGGTCCATATTATACCCAATCCTATAAGCGGCACTCAATTTGGACCTCACAATCTTCAGAAATGCTTGCTTTATTGACACCACCTGTTTAAACCTAGTTTGAGGACCAAACAAAAACCCTTGTACGACATGTAACCTATGAATTTTTTACCAATTTGCTTTTTGATTTCCTATGTCAACCATGAAATTTCCATGCAATTCTAATTATCCAAAAACATATAGAGAGAAAATGGTAGGATGACTCATTTAAAGGAGCCAAGCCAAGGATCTTCTGCTATGATACCAAATGTTTGGATCAAATAGCTGAATAAGAATAAAAATAACCCAATTTAGTTATGCCACACCAAAATTAGTTGAAAGTGTGAATGAATAAGAAGCCTTTTCGAGGGGGAATCTCACATTATGATATGTCAAATGCATAAGATAAGATGATCCTTCAAACGGGTCTTCTTGATGTATATATACGAGACAACGAGGGCCATAAAGCAATAATAAGTTGACATAACTATAGTTCATGTAATGATAATGGATGAGAGTTATGGTTAGGGGTTTAACAAACTTAAAGTAAAAAGAAAAAAATTGGGGGTGGTGTCCTTGAGGTGTATCCAAAACGTAAGAAACACAAGGGGACACCTCTTTGAAACACTAGTTTATTATGTCTTCGACATTGAATGTTGGAATTTTATCCATATATATTTAGTTAATGCTTTGGTGA